>JAQGAB010000145.1:0-39675 GCA_034696565.1 Isotomurus graminis
AAGACACGATATTTACGGCCAATTCATTATGATTCTCCTACAACTGCAACTGATTGAATTGTGAGTGCTAGTATTTCAGCTCTAAAAGTGAGAAGTAATGTTCCATAACCGTTATCATTTGCTGTTACTGCTCCAGTAATTCCAATTGCACGTTGTTGTCGTTCCTCAAGTCTGGTAAGTCAGTTTGCACCATGTCTAAGGATGTGTGAAAAATCCTATAGTGAGGGCATGGATTCTAAAAATAGAAGAGCCAGACAATGGCATACACGACCTATGGCATCACGAACCTGTAGGGTGAATTACACTACAACATTGGGGTAAACTGCTATAAAGAAATATCATCTACAACATAGTTTGTAACGATTTTAAAATTTATTACTAAAAAGTAGCGCAATATAATCGACTGAGTTTAAAACTAACAATCAATACTTTAAAATAAAATTTCGTCCACACGTTACTATAAAAAGGACTCATTCGTGGTTTATAAAGTACATGAACTAGTCAAGTCACCTCAAAATGGAATCTGTGGAAGTAAAGGCAAGTTGGTATCCAACACGTTGATCCATAGATTAGCACAAGAAGAATGGTATGTGTTTCCTTCGTATTCAACCAAATCATCGAAGCCATCATCTGGATTTTGACACACCCCGCAGAGTTTTTGTTGGTCGCAGGAAGTTCTTATGCTGAGGTCATCAGTAGACGCCGCTAGAATTTCCTGTAAAGAAGTAAGAAGAATTGAATTGTAGCACAATTTATCTCCCATTGACATTTAATGCCTTTCAGCAGCTATCACTCAAATTCAGTTTTACTGTGGAAAAACGCTTTTGCCACGTAACATCTTTTGCAAAATATGTTTGAGTGCTAGACACCTAAGGCTCGTATAACTACTTTAAAAGTTGATTTCTTACCATAACTGAAGTGCCAAGAAAAAACGAGATCAGTATTTCCCATCCATTTTGAATTTCATTACCTATATTTCCGACTTGGTTACTTTTTCCCGTTCGGGAGATAGAAGTCATTATCCTGCAGTACACGCGATAGACTGCTACAAGATCTACAAAGTCACATTCCAAATTTCAATTAATATCATAAACATTTTACAGATTTTCAAAACTACGCACCTTTTATGTAACCACATCCCTTGTCTTCGCCAACAATTTCTCGAATTACATCGCTGCTAGAAACCACGTTAAACAGCGATATGGCATTCGACAAGAGATTTTTACAACTTTCCAAACACCGAATCCAGTGTGATAAACACTTTTCCTTGTCCTGCAAAATTAGATATTTATTTAATGCACATCATAGCAAAATGATGTAACAAGGTGCAACCAGATTTCAAGAAAAAAAATCTTACCGTATCTAATTCTTCCTTGAAGCACTGATACTTGTCTTCAACGGCTACTGATGAGGAATGTAATGTATTAGCCTTAATAAAGTCATACTGCTGGACAGATTTCGATGGTGCAAATGGTGCTTCTATACATAAATTGGTTTCCTTTCCAACAATTTCTTCTGACTCATAGGGGAACAATTGTTCAGGATTTTTGCCGATATCACAATTTTCAGTTGACGTGCAGTAGTTTCCCAAGTCTAAGCTTGCAATGGAACGAGATTCTGGAGAGATGTCTACAGATGGGTTCCTTGTGTTAAGACAAGAACTAAAAACATCCTTTTGCGCAAAAAAGCCAAATTCTAATGAGTCGTTGTTCATGTCATTCACTGAGGCACATCTTGCTATGGAATCATTGGCTTCAACTAAGTCATTTTTCGTACTAGTCAAAGGTAAAGGTAAGTGTGTTATGGACGCTTGCTTCTGAACGTTTTCTAAAATATTCGTGTTAGATAACACTGCTGGGATCTGCGGGGTTGCGGTAAAAGTAGGGGATTGAAGAACTTCAGATATCTTCGAGATTCCTTGGGTTTCGTTACACGGATTGTCAGTAAGTGCTGACATCCAGTCAATATCACTATTAGGTTTATCTTTAACTTCTGAGTTCCACTGACTTCCAAGCAAGTCTTGGAAACAATCTGTTACTGTATTAACTTCTTTCAAGGTCGATTCAGGAGGGTTTTCTACGAATGACTGTTCAACACTCACAAAGTCTCCAAACTCATTGTCAGGCGACGGAATAGGGTCTTTAGTGAAACTACTAGATAACCCAGTAATCTTTTGAGAACTAATGAAATTCGATTGTGGCTCAAATCGGAAAGGAACACCAGCTTTGGCAGTGCCGAATGACGTGCCAAGGTCTGCATATACTTGAGGCTTAACACCAGAAAAACTCTGGAAATCTCCAAAGTCTGATTCAGTCACATTCACATCTTGTTGAGCGCTTCCAAAGCCAAAGGAATGTTCTGGGAATGTCTTTGCCTCAGTCGGCTCGTAGTCTTTCACATCAGCGTTGACTAGAACCCTCAAAGCGGCATATTTATCTTCCTCCCCCATCAACAAACTTGGTCCTGAATTTGACACTCCGTGACCCGTCCCTCCTCCTCCATTGGACAAGGGCCGTTGAGGATGGTGGCTCAGAGACTGAACGCTTTGCACACTCTCCAGCGCTCCAAAACTTGTTTCCAGCTGTAGAGATTGCCTACTCCCCAAATTATAGTTCGCCAGACGACTCCCAACGCTTTTTACTAGAGGAACCGGACCAGGAGGAGGAGCGAATTCCACAGTATGTTTGTTACTAGCAGGTGTGAACAGAGAGTTAAACTGCTGCGGTCTAAACCCATCAAAGGCAGAGCGGGTGTTGGAAGTCCCTGGTCGAATTGGAAACGACGAAGTCGGATGACGAACACTGTGTTCCAACACCCACAACCCATTCTGTGCCTTCAATCCTTCCCCACCACGTGAAGCACCATGGTGAGGACCCACAGCCATTTGGAAATCCGAAAACTCGTCCATATTGACTCCTCCTTATTCCAATCACATCACCAAAACTCTCCTCTATTCCACAATCACGTACTTTCACATAATCTGCAAATAACAACAAACCTTACATCACTCAATCCAAAATACCCCGTTATCTCCCAACAACCCACCCAACATTTAAAACAACAACTATCCCCCTCACCTCAACGTCCCTCAAACAAATAATTCCAAACACCAACTCATTAAGCAACTCAACCTTGACTTAATTAGGGATGACTTAATAATACTCCCCAATCTTCGTACACATTATAGCAATACTCACTCTACACAATCCTCCACAAAAGACAACCAAGTGAGCCGACCTTATTATTCAGTGTCCCCAGAGGATCCTCACAGAGTCCCGAGTGTCCAGGTGTGTGTGGGAGATTCTTCTTCCAGGACGAAAATCCTTCTTCTCTGTTTGTGATTGAACCACCCATTCAATCTCGCGCACTTCTCCCGCACCAGATAGCCGTGTGTGTGTGTGGGTAGCCAGACTCCTCCACACAATACCACACACACTACACACCCACACACCTGTCTCTAAACTCTAATCTCTTCACCACACACACACACACACAGCAGATTAAAACGATGCCTCATTCATATGAATGTATGACTCATACTTTAACAGGTAAAATATTATGCTTAGCAATACCTCTTTATGATTTTATGCTGAAATTAACTGGCGACTCACACGTAGGGATAATAATCGTGGATAATCTCGTTTCTTTATTTCCTTTTTGTTTCACACCATCGCAGCGAATATAGTAAGTTTTTGTTTCAGATGAATTGTCCGTTCACACATATTTGGTTTCTTAGAAATACCTTTTGTGTAAACTTCAGTAAACCTTTCAAAATCAGTTAATCATTACAAAGTGCATGTTGTTGTAAGTTTAAACCCATCATTTTTCCTATATTTAGTAGAATTATGCATTTTACATGGTTGGATCTTCATGTTTATATACGAGAACTACGACACTACGGATGTTATTTAATAATAATAATGTTTGCTACATACTTAACATTCATTATCTTACGGTGGTTGTCTGCAGTTGATTCACATAATTAATACATTTTTTGGGAGACAGAGCAAAAGCTAATTATTACTCATATTGTACAGAGGTTACAGAGAATGTAAGCTTAATTACAGATTTAAAGTACAAGACGGTATGGAATTAAAATGTAGCCACCTTTACTCAAACACTTTAGTTCAAACTTTTCCTCAAGTCGAGCGTATGTAGAAGAAATTGTACTTAACCTTGTAATTTAAAGTCATTTCGTATAATGATTGATCATGAATGAGGTATATATTTATAACATCGAGTAGACAAACGTAGATGATTCACGGAATATTTCGATTGTAATGGTCTACTCATACATTGAAAAGTATACGCACAAACTTTCGTACATTTACTTTGCACGATAAGTGCTTTGTGGTATTTGGACATTCAGAATTGTTTTCGTAGTATACAAACTACGTTGCATTTGGAAAATCTTTATTCGTATTTACGCATTAAAGACTTATGTCCCGACACTTTCATGGAATTAAGGACCTTTAATGATTATGGAAGTTGGTTTATACAGTCACCTCGAAGTTTCGAGTAGAATTGTCGATTATCTTTGCAGTTATTGAAAACAGTGTGATTGAAGCAAGTAGATAGTTTGATACAGTTGAAGTAATCTTGCCGTTAATAGACTTTTCCTCGTCCAAAACGAGAGCGAAAATTGTGATAAACGGATTATTATAATAATAACCGTGCAGAAAGTGCATAGAAAAAATTGTTCCAAGGAATCACAAAATGGGTTAACATAGATTGTATGCCTACACATTGATATTATGCCAAGTTGCCTTTTGTCTTTAATTATAGGTCGGAAAGTTTAAGTATTCGCTAACTGCTACAATTATTGCTTCATTTGTTATACAAATCAGAACAAGATTTGATCCTGCAAGGAAATTTAAGATTGACTGACTACCCATCCTTACAAGCAAATGAACACAAATTGATTGTAGTCTTATTACTCAGGCTAACTGATATTTACGAATGACATTCAGTGCATCTTTTATCATTTGCCATTAATAAAGTTGGAAAAAGGAACTTGACAGTCTGTTTTTAAGGAAAGAGCATAGCTGCAAATGATTTGGATGTTGACTTAAAACCTACAGGTCATTCACAACTTGTAAATTATCACCTACCCACGCACATTCTTTAAGAACAGACTGCGAATTCAGTAAAACTACATTAACTGTAGCAATGGCAACAGAATGAGCAGAATCAGTTTTTGAAGGTAGAACAAACTTTCTTTAGATTGCATATTTCAATTGATAAGTCTCTCCGATCTGTTACAAGTAAGGCCTGTTTCGTCTCTTAACACATTTTCACAACTCATTGTAGTTGTAACTAGCAGCCTAACTCAATGACAAAACTTTGCTTATTTCACTTGAAAGACTCGTCATGTGTTCATAAATCATATTCAATCATAGTTAGCTCTTGATGGAATGAATAATCAGTATCGAGTAACAGTTGCAAGCTAAACTACTAACTAGTATGTAAGAAAATTAAGAAAGCCTAGTTATTCATAGGATCTCTGGACTTTGACTAACATTCATTCATCGTGATTGAGCGACCTTTCTATTGTACGCCGCCGATACACCATCTAGTTGCACCGATGCTGCACGGCGACAAAACGCAACCGTGTTACTCTTGAACTCAAAACGACAGTTGAGATTAACATACTCAGTTACCAACTGATTAATCTCCATCTCGTCACGGTGAAGCTCTTGGTAACAATGCAAAAAATTGTAATGAAGACGAAAGGAAGAAATTCAGAAAAACACACGTCGATTCAATGTACAACTTGAACTGAAACTGCACTTGGCGAAGACGAAGACCATTACATCAACACTGCTATAAACTGCGTATGCCGTACTCAGTACAACTTGCAATATTGAATCTTGAATCATTACTTCTTACTTCCTAAGCATAGCCACTATTCAAGACAATCTGGAGACATACCAGCTGAAGTCGTCTCATTAATTTACCTAAATATATTGCAACCTGTTGCACTGAATATAACACGAGGTTTCCACTCAAAATTACGTTATCACTGCAACAGTTCCAGACCACGTTCGCAACATAATTTCGTAAATAAACGCAAGATGAGAATTAGTTATTAAATGAGCATCACTAGATTTACAGACTAAATGTGAAGTCATCCATCTAAGGTTTCTTCTACGACAGTACACCTCAATGAGCAAAGCAAAAAATTATTTCTTATTAAACACACGTTCACTTAAATACTACCAAAGTAATCGAATTTCATTCCGGCTTTGCAATTTTTAGATTCGCAGCTAAATTTATCAAAAAACAAAAATCAAAAATTCTCTCCACAATTCCAACTGGTCTGGGGAAAATTCCAATTCAAAATCTAACTCAACGCGAATGACAGTAATGTGTCAAAATTAATTAGTCTGCAGCTAATTCAATTTTACGGCTGCGGTATGGTCTAGAGTAGTATGTTGCATTTGTTATATTAGTTGCAGTTCTCATCAAAAGCACTTTGGAGTGGACGTATCCATTGCATCATCTCTATGAGTACTGCCGTATTCAAAAGGCGTCGATGGTGAGGAGATGGGAGTGAACCCTTGTGTTCGAGTATTCAGAGAAGATTTATACATAGCTCCGGACATTTTTCTCGGTGAACGAGCCCTAACCACGTGTGGCTTGAAGAAATCCTCGAGTACCGACGGTGCCACATAAGTGAAACCCTGAAAAGTATTAAAAGTCTCATAAACATGATTCTACTATTACTACACATGTAAATGTAGTAATCATCATGTGATGTGATCAGCAAGGGTATTACGACATTACCTGAAAAATCAAGTTGGCACTTTCGCTCAATGTGGAATCGTCTGGTGAGTCTACAGGGGGCTGTTTGGTGAATTTTGTGTCGAACAGAGACACATCATCCTCGCTGGCCTATTACGCGAATGCATGATGCCATTAGTTTTAGTACATTTATAAACATGCTCACAAAATTCGGCAATGAATATTACCAAAGCAGGTTTGAATGGCGGTTCAACACGACGAGCCATCACGTCCTCCCAGTTACAAGCTCGGAAAAATGCGTGTGATTTGATTGGTACACTATCAGCGATTCCATAACCAAGTCGCTGATTGGCTTGGCGCTATAGACATAAATGCAACTCACTTATTTTGATTCACAATTATTTAATAATAATAATAATGAGTTATGTGCGTACCTTCAGTAATTTTCGAATCAAGTCTCTTGCATCAGCAGTGAGGTAAGGTGGCAAGTTGAGCTTTCCTTTCAAAATCTTCTCAATAGTCTTCTTTCGATTTTCAGCAGTAAAGGGAGGCTACAAGATGAAGTACAATCCTATTTAGTTTACATTCAGAAAGGCATATGGATGGACACATGATTCTACTTACAGCTCCAGTTAACATGTCATACATTAAGGCCCCGAGTGACCACCAATCAACTGCTTTTCCATGCCCAACGCGCATAAGAATTTCTGGAGCCATGTATTCAATAGTGCCACAGAAAGTATGAGTCACTCCCCCTTCTTGTATTTCTTCTTTGCAAAGTCCAAAGTCAGTGAGTTTTACATGACCGAATTGATCAAGCAAAATGTTCTCTGGTTTCAAGTCTCTGCAGGAGAATATCATGTATGCAAATTAGCGATATTATTTGCGCCCAAAATGTAAGATTGATTTATGTACCGGTAAATGATTCCTTGTTTGTGCAAGTGTTCTAAGGCAAGAACAATTTCAGACAAGTAAAAGCTGCAATAATAAACAACAAAATTGCATACACTCCGAACTCCAAACACAAATTCAGGCCAAGTATAATTCAGGATAGCATGACTCAAAGTTATTTTACCTTGCTGTGTCCTCAAGAAATATCCCCTCTCGTTCAAGATGCATGAAAAGTTCTCCTCCACTCAAGTACTCCATGATAAGATACAACTTCCCTCCAGTTTGAAACGCATACTTCAAGTCCACAATGAATGGATGCTGAAAAAAATTACCGTCAGCTCAAACAGATCTCTAATCGTGACTCATCCACCAAAGAAACTCATTTTCCTTACTTTGACTGCTTCCAAAATATTCCGCTCTGCCTTTGTATGCGCAGTATCTTTCTGGTTGCGAATTATGGACGCTTTCTTCAAAACCTTCATGGCAAAGATTTTATTGCAATCCTTGCCACTCGTCTTTTTAACCTGAAAAACTTTTCCATATCCTCCTTTCCCTAAAACTCGTCGAAGTTCAAAATCATGAGGTCCAGCTTTGAGATCCTGTGCAACAGTCTGCTCAGAAATCATTATTTCCTCCCTCGCATTCGCACTGCAATACAGTTCACAAATTACTATCCACAACCCATAAAATCAATTCTTTAAATGCATCCCATACTTCATCAGTTCTTGCGAGTCTCGTCCATCATACACCGACGCCTGGAATAAATAAAACCATATGAAATACACATGATGACCTTCTTGACCTATTCCACACCACCACTATTAACTTCTTCCTTCCTCCATTCATTCATTCAATGTATATAATCCCCATCAACCACTAAAATTAAACCTTGACCTTTAACAAATTTCACTTCCACTGAAACATCATCCTTGTTACCCCTTAGACAATATGCTTCACAACGCTAACCTACCTCAACCCAAAACAATCTCGTAAACCTCCTTAACTAACACCTTCACCACCATCACCACCACCTAACAAAATAATAAACCATGCTAACTTGACCTAATAAAAAAACACTACACCCTCCTCCTCCATCTCCACCACCAATTAAACAAAACCAAAAAACCCCCCCTTTCCTATTTCCTACTAAAAACCCAAAAAACCATCCCCCCTCCCCACCCCAATTAAATAAAACCGTCTTACATCGTCCAACTCAATAGACTCGTCGTCATCAGTATGTTCCTCAGTGTCTCCGTCCTGGAGTTCAATATCAAAAACACCTGCAGTCGCCATTATTAGGCTTCACTTACTTCCGGGTAGGTTTCGTATTACTAAGTGTGCCTTTCAAATAATTTGACCGAGTTAATTAAACTCGTCATCAATCCGTGTGTGTGTATCAACACAAAGTGAGTCTACTAAACACTAAACAGGCGGAGGCAGCTTGTGTGTAATAATTACTTCTCCGTCGTTTGTAATGTTCCGATTTCGAAAGTAGCCTTCTACAATAATTGTTGCGTGGAGAAACCCTTCTTGCTGCTGCTGCAGGTGACTTTCACAAGAGAACCAACTGCGTTTCTACACTCGACGAGACGAGTGAATGTTGTAATGAAGCAACAACATCGTGGAAACATCGTGCTCTCTTTAGTCTCCTTTGATCGGTTGCTAAAATGTGTGAGTAATATTGATATACATATACATACACACGTATAGCAGAGGAGACGACGGAGTATAGGAGAGACGAAGAAGGTAGTAAAGGTGGGGAGGCGGCAGTGTAGGCAGCAGCAGACGAGGGGCGAACGCAACTGGCGTGGCGGAGTGGCAGGTGGAGCTCCTCCCGACTCTTCTACTCACTACCACCGCAGTCTGTGAACGACCTCTGCGAAACATCATCACCACCACCGACGGTGTCTTATGATCATCGGCTGTTCTCGTTCTGCTCGTGGTAAATTAATTACTTGTTGTTACTCTCGTCAATTAAAGCGGCGCGTGTTGACGGTGAAATTTGCTGTTTGGGGAAGACTAATACGGGGACGACGGCTTGTTGTGTTGGGGGACGTAAGTTAAATAAATGTATGTAAATGTATGGGAAGTTGTGATGGATTTGAAGTGAACCTTGTTTTGGGGGATTGTATTTACAGGCAGTCGAGTGGCATAATGAGTGTGGAACCGAATTTGTCGACGGAGTTGGGTGGTGTGAATGGGGACACGGAGAATAATGCTAAGGATGAAGATGAGTCTGGAATGAAGGCGAAACTGCAGGATGTTAAGCGGCATAGTAAAGTGCAGAAGGAAAGGTGTGAGAAGCTTTTGCAGAGGTTGAAGACTCATCAGATGAAGTCGATGACTGATTATGGAGAAGCGCAGATGGAAGGGGCGCACAACATGTTGATTTACCTTCAGGAGCATAATATGTTGGCAGGACCGTCTAGTCAAAGTTTTGGAACGGCGGCGACGGGTGGATTGAATAGTTTCAAGGCGACGGGGAAACAACGGAATACTGGAATGGCTCCTGAATTTGTTGACAGAGGAGTTCAGTCGTTTACTACTAAAAGTGGATTAGATGAAGTAAATGACGTTGCTGGGATGATTCATACTTCGTTGGGGGAATTGATGGGGTCGTCAATGATGCTGAAGAAAGATGTGTATGACACGGATTCGGAATCAGATATTGAAGATGAAGTGGAAATGCTGGCTAGTAAGCGAACTCCGAAGCAAGAATTACATGGGTACTTACACGTTGATGATAACCCTGCTACTAAATGGTCAAGAAAAAGGCAAGATATTCTTATCCGATGGATTTGGCTGAAGGAAGCTTTAAGAAATGTAGAGGAACGGGTGGTACACTGTGATCATCTGCTGCGTCACTTGGATATTTGTAAACCACAATTCAGGTTCGATCCGAATCCAGTGTACACTGGGTTTCCGAGAAGGCGAGTACCGGTACCAGGACCTGCTGTTAATGTCGACAATGTTCGGAGCTTCTATACAACTCCACAGGGACAGACGTCTGAAAAAACTATCATGACCAGTGAGAAGGGGAAAGTTGGAGCTGAAATCCCCAAATCTACGCCTATTTCAGTAAACAACAAAGGGAATTCAAGTGAAAGTACATCACTAGGAATGGCGGAAAGGACAGGAATTGCAAAACAGTCGGTAGAGACTGGTCCTAGAGTGGAAGGTGCTGGTGCGACCACATTCAATAAACTCGAAGATCTCGGTAAAATCAGTTTCTGTGTGGAGAGTGCCCATATGCAAGCTGTAACTGAGTCGCAATCGCTGCCTCTGGAATCATTGGGGTTCCTGGGTGGTGGACTCGAAACATTGAAAATTAGAATTGTCGATAAATCCAACGATGCAACAAATACGGCTCGCAGGTGCATGCCTCTAATGAAGCCGTATAAGTCAAGAAAAATTTATCAAGTTGGCGGTATTCACAACGTAATTGATAGTAAGGGTGTCGAAAAACCTACTACCCGTTGCAACTGTTTTGGGCAGACTGAATTGTGCACAGTTTGTACTGGGCGCAATGATAAAGTTCAGCCATTGGTCACTGGAACGACGAGCAAAACTGAGATATCAGCTCTTATGGACCACACATATCACAAGACTTTGTCAGCTAGCATTCAGAAACCATTACCACGGCTTATCGAATCTTGCTTAAAAACTGAAGCGTGGAAAAAGCGAAAACAACCACTTATGGGAGTAGAGCAAAACGATTCGGACAGTGATCCTGACGTAGGGTTCACCGATACAGAATTCCGAGAAGCAGCCGAGCAGCAGACTGTTAAGAAACGACCAGTATCTCCAACCTTGTTAGAAACTGTGAGAAAGACTCGTCAACCTGGAAAACGGAACAGGAGGAAGGTTTCGTCGCAAGGAGTAAAGAAGGCTGTTACAAAAAGAAAGCCAGATCCTAAGCCCAAGCAGGCAGATTCGCCTAAGAAGACTCGAAAACGTCCAGGTAACGTAAACTATTAATTGTGTATGTAGTTTTGGTATACTAAGGATGTGCGATGTGTCAATCACAGCAAACCGTAAGAACCAGGACGATGATGAAGAAGACGAAGTTGAAGAGGCAGTTGCTTGGAAACCGACCCGACCGTCTACTACACCTTCAGACAAGTATGCATATTTTTGGGATCTACTGTCACTACATTGTGTTTGAAATATTTAACTAGTATACTAATTACCTATAATAATTACCTATTATAGGGGCAGACAAAGTAGGCGAACGAACGAGAGATACGACATCGATCATGTTGTCATTCCGTACAGTATTGCTTCTACAACTCGCCTGGAGAAAATCGAGTACAAAGAAATTCTGATTCCCAGGTGGGATTTCATTTCGAAAGTTGTTACTTCTCTTACCGTTTTTAAAGCTTAACTGTGTATAATCTGAATAATCTAGATGGAGAATAAACGTCATCCAACCGCATACTAATAAAGGTGCTGAAGCAGCTTCTACTACTACTCCCAAGTCGTCAAAGCGCCTGAGATTATCTGTTCCTATTACCACTCAAGAGGAGGAACAAGTAAGCGACAAGTTATTTGTGCTTAAGTTGAGTATTCATGTGGAGGATTCGGAAAACATGTTTTAAACGAATCAGACATTTTTCAAACCATTGAACTGTGATTTTTCTAATTTACTGTCTATTACCCAGGTGGAAGATGTAAGCCCGGAGACAATCTTAGCTCGTCATATGAGAAGTGAATTGGAGGAGAAAGAGAGGTTCCTTAAAGCGATGAACAAGACTAGTAACAGGCGACCAAGAAGAAGTGAATCGAAAGTGGAAACCCCAGAACCAGCTTGTTCTTCTTCAGGTATCTTTTTGTTTAGCACTAGTAAATTTTTGATATCTAAAAGGGAGAGTAAAATATTTACGCTTTCATCTCCTAGTTCCTCCTGCTCTACCTCCGTCGACACCACAAGAGATAATCGTTGCTATTCCCGGGTTTGATCCCGTTAAAATTAAATCTGAACCTGACGATGCTGGTTTTAGAAGTCTTCGGAACGAGATCAGTGCTGCTGATGCGTCACTTGCTGTCACTGCTTTAAAACTTCCAGAACCAACGAGTTCTCGACGACGAACTGTGTCCACTAAGGTAGATGACGATGAAAGTGAGGTTAGTATGAAATTCGTATTACTTTATTCATAATGCTTTCTTAGTTTCAATACTACATGTTATTGACAACGCTAGATTACAAAACATTATTGATTGATTATTAATTAAGGTTCACGGAGGTGTTCCACCATTTGAGCCAAGAAGGTTCCCCTTGAGCAACGAAGAATATGCTCGCATGTGTGCCGAGACTGCAGAAGAGTATCGTTTGTCTCAACTGCCCAGAGCTAGTTATGAAGGATTTGTAAAGGTGAGCGAGTCAAATTAATTTTCTAATAGTTAAAGTATTAATTGTAATTAAAAATGTAGCCGAAAGAAGAGCATGCAGATGATGACAGTGATCCTGATACGGAAGAAGATGATCCTGATTGGAGGGTTTCAAAAGGGGAGTCAAGTACTAGTCACGGAGGAAGTTCCAGCAGGCTAAACAAGCGAAACGGAAGAGGCAGCATTTCGTAACTGTTGTATTGTGTACCTCACTCAGTTCATTTAATGATTAGTATCCTTTGTTGTGTTCAGTTCAAGTCAGTCAGTCAATGTTTAATCAAACATTGACTGACTGATTGAGCATAAGTACCCCGACCTCTGGTTCTGCTGTTACTTCTATCCAGGCTGAAATTTGATATTCTTGGTTGTCGGTTATGCGCAATTTGTTTTGAACAAATAGAAAACGGTCGACACTATTTTCTACATATTTTTTACTGTATCAATATCTTCTTCTATTATTATACCTCGATTACTACGCGAGTAAGTAACTTTTTAACAATGTATAGAATTACAGTCTTACAATGTACTACAGAGTTCTTGAACTCTGTAGCTGTACTATCAATGACTTATGCATGATGTGGCTGCTAAATTCTTTCAAAATTAACGGTTCTGAATACGACACAAATGTTTCATGTGATACTTCGTTAAGAATAGCAGTTTTTATGACGTAATTCATGTCAAAACAGGAAATGAATGTGATCAAGGAAACTATTCTAAAACGTAATTTGTACTGTTGTAGAATTAGAAGTTTACAATCCCAGTTGTTTATATCAGCTGTGCAAAGGTCTGGAAAAGCCTTCTGCGGGAGTTGTCGATTGTATTTGTCGTTTGTAGATCTCAGCAAAATTGGAATTTAATTTTAGATGAAGTGAAATTTGTACACGTTGAATGGGTAGTAGTCATGCTAGCATGTTGTTTTGTAAATAAGAATTTCAGTATGTTTCCAGTTTTCGTTAAGAAATGTTAACATTTATTTTACTTTCAATCATTGTTTACAGTTATGCTTAAACTTAGTGATTATAAATAAAACCAAGTCAAATAAAAAACACTCCTATCTTACAGAGTAATGTAATTAACTGGGTGAGTTCTAATATCATACGTATATTTACCACATGATTAAGACCCTCAAGTCATTTCATCTATGCCTACCACGAGCTTCTAGTGCTTCAAGCAATCATTGCAGATTGCAGAATAATGAATTACACAAGAAATGACGCCTCTACAACGCTTCTATTTACGGCACACGTAATCCTGACACGACTATGTAACATCAACTGGTTTAACAGGAAAATCACTGGTTCATTATATTGTTAAAATTGTTAATATTACACTACAACAGTACGGGGCTAGCACAGTAATGCGATATGTATTGGTTTTTAACTAGGCAAAACGGTGGAGTTCATTTTTAGTTATATGAATGAGCAAGAAGCCCTTGTCATCAGCAAGCTGAATTTGATGTTGAACAGTCAAAAATGCATGTTGCTTTTATGTATTTAAGGCATCTGGATTCCCTTCATCAATATTATAGTTCACTCCTCACTTCTCCGCACTTTGTTGGGACTTATGACATTTTATAGATTAGTGACACCTAACCTAAGATTCACCTCTAGCATAAGTAGCACTACAGATTCAACTACAGCAGAACTCACTAAAGTACCCTAAAACTCACGCGTAACTTTACACGAACAAACATACAACAACAGCTTCAAATTAACAATCATCATAACCCATTTAATGTATCACAGCGATTTTCGCTACAAATACTTCATAAAATCATATTGCGCTGCAGAACTAGACTCACAGTTACCAATTATAATTACATGAATGACCCTGAATCAATAAATATGATGAACCAAACTTCTCAGGTTGGTTGAGCTATGTATGTAAGTCTCAGTTAAGACAAAATTACAACACAAATCTACAAGTACAGTAGGAAATTGTATCATGAGAGTACTTAATTACCTCACAATCAGTCGAAAATAGGAGTTTAAGGACACGCCAAATGTATTTCATACGATATGTATGTATGTGTGTACGCGATCGCCACAGGAATGGCTACCACACACCCACACACCAAATTCCCAAAATCAACCGATTGTTTTATATGGACGGACTTAATCGAAGAGAAAGTGAAATGCAGATTTAGCACCCACTAATCTTCGTGAATTTCACATTATTATACATCTCACAAGTTCTTCACTCGATACAATGGTCACTCACTGGCAACTCTGCTATTGGTCACTGTGAAAAACACAGAAGATTTCGAGATTCATGATATGTATTTTGTTACTAGTTACACATTTACAAATGCTTCCTTGCTAAACTTTCCTATTCTCATATTACTTACACTGCAGCAGATCTACACCTCGCAACTCTAAATTCACCGCAATTGCTGCAAAACTAATTTTATTCTCCTGTCTCTCTAAACTTCTTTCTACGAATGACATCCTACCTACAATGCATTATTCATTACAGGTACCCTAAATACACTACTAAACACGGTTAACTATTCACCTTATTACGCATAATAAATTATTAAAAAGCTCCATTTTAAACATTAATGTTTCATTAGTACACAACTGCCTTCCTCAAGGATTTTCTCCAGGGAGTTTTTACCCTTTCTGTTTCCTTATTTGCCAGTACAAAGTAACCAAGTACTTTCCGAAACACTTCACTGTGTTAGAACAACTCTGAGGAAGTTCAACTTATTAGAAATTAAGCATTTTGTAAAGTTACCGTATGTACAATAAATTTAACCAATAACGAGCACTCGTAGTAGGTCAACAGTCGTCCAGCGAATAAAAAATTATAAGTTTGCATTTCAATATGGCATTAAGAGTTAAACTTTGCACAGTTTTTCTGCATTTATCAAAAGAGAACTTTAGAAGTCTACCAATGCTTAATATGAAAACTTTACTTTACACAACGCTAACAGAACTTGTCCTCATATTAAGTCATTTTTACGTATAAAATTTAAGGAACAAATTTAGTACCAGCATATAATGCTCAACACAACGTACAACGTATAAGTTCCATATCAATTCTGCGCACTCCAGACATAAAAACTTACTAACAAATCCGTGCAAATTAAGAATCACAATCTTTGGTTTGCAAGCTTTGGTTCACGGTAACATTTGGTAAATTATGTAAAATTACATCCAACACAATGTTTGCTTATTACTTAACGCGCAAAACGAAAATCTATTTTCAGAGGGTTCTTCCTCCGAACTAATGGCGTATCAATAACCACGTCATTTGCATAATTGCATTGCATATCAGATTTCTCTAACGAACATAGCTGTGTGTATATATATTTATATACGCACGTTACCCATAAAAATCCAATAGCAGAGATGGTATCATCAAAAACGATTCAACTATTTAGGTTTTTGTTAAGCATCAAGTCTTCATTCTGTCCATCTCAACAATTATTTGACAAAATTCTTCATTCGTAGGAGACAAAACAGACTCCAACCTTTAACATTTCTTCCCTCTTGTTGCGTATGAGATGCATTATTGTTAAGTCTACTCAGTAAATTCATTTCAGTATTCATATGTAAGTCAAATGGTCCATTTAGACGTTTTACAGCTCGCTCACTGCAGCTGACCGATCCGGCCAACAGAAAGAGGTAAATAATTATAATATTAATATTTAGGGAACTAAAAAACCACAACAGGAAATTTTAAGGTAACTAGAATTTTCACGAGTAAAAATAAGTACTCTCATCATCAGTCGCTTTGCTGCATGGATCGCACAGTTAATTGCTCTTTTAAAAATGACTTAGACTTGTTGAAAGTGGAGGACCTGATGATTTGTGCGGTCAATTGCAGTGACCACATCAGAGGAGGTGCCTCCATATAGGAAACTCTTTATCAAATTATAGCCATAGTGCAAGAAAGAGCGATACAAGTCACATGCAGCTTTTAGACGTGAAATTACCGGAAATCGAGGCAATTGCTGATACAAGCATACACATAAATATTTGTGGGAAGACTGGTCGTTCCCAAATTCATTGAGAGAATGTACAGAACGCCATCCACAATGGTTAACTTTCCATGAAATATACTTGCATTCTAAGGTCGTGCGATGATTAAGGACTAAGAGTGATTTTGTAGAGGCAGAGTCAATCGGAACTGAGGCATAATATTGAGTACATAACACGAGACAGATAAAGGTATTTTTGCAAAAATTCTACGTGGAATGTATGTAAGGTTAGTTTGTTTGAGAGGGCAACAGGTCAAAATGCATCCAGCCACACGGTCGGAAAAGAAACGAGAGAGTTAGGACTGTCCGTTTTCCTCCTTAATCAGTCCCTGCAGACAACAATAGAAATCCAACTTCAGACTTTTCATGCTTTCAGAATCTGGAGTTAACACTACCCCACCCCGAAACAAACATAAAAGCTACAAGAGTTAGTTAAGCAATCAAATTAACGCAGCAGTCTAGTCAAAAAGAAAAAACTTTAAAATTAACTAGTGTAGAAAAATGCCATAATTATACATATGGCTTTTAGCGACAACTTATTATGGATGCACGGAAGAATCAAGAAAAACTGGATGCTCAGCAGGGAGGATATCTGTCATTTCTAATATTTTCTAAGCAAAGCATATAAAACACCACGAGAAGCAGGTTTAGAAAGCTTTTGGACACTGAATGAACGAGAAAAACTATAAAAAATAAATAACTGTGAGCGTCTATGTTCCTCTGTTTGTCCGTACGAATTTGAAATGAACAACTGGAGACTTGTACAGTGACAGAGCAACTAAATGGCGTCGATCAGATGCCGATAATAATTGGGGGAAGCATGGGGCAAAATATGACCATTCGGATTCTCACTGTTTGTAACATTCAAGTAATTTACGTGGTTGTATTGAGACGCGTGTCCATTCATAGTGCCGTTATTGGCATTTGACAGGAGAACATTACTGGGTCCGTTCACTTCAGCCATTTTTGTCTTCGCATATTCAATGCGGATTCCCCCACGGTCTGAATATCTCAAGAAAGATCCTTGGAGAGCTGCCATCGCTTGTGTAGCACACCGCACGTCCACGTACTCCACGAACGCAACTGGGCTACCTCCTTTCGTGTGCAATCGCAGCCTGCTGAATCCAGGAAAGCTGGAACGTCAAATAAACTCTCATGTACAACTTCATTCCAAATCACTTCCAACATCTTTGATACCACAGCACACTCTTTAACTGCAAAACGACTGTAAAACCTCACACTCCTCTACAAAATCTTATGATATTCACCTATCTACCTCATCAAACTCATATTATTACATATCTGGAACACAACCACATACTCATTTCTAAGTGATCGGGAGTGCAAGCAAGGGGGTGATACACAACGTCCCCAGAAGGCTTTTAAGTTACATTTAAGTACTAAGCACCAAGCTGTATCGATGTAAAGCACGGAGGAACAGAAGCTGTGGGTGATTTACCTGCCGAAAATATCTTTCAATTCTTGTTCCGTGATGAAGGATCCCAAGTTCGCGACGAAAAGTGTGGAGCACGGGGCGTGACTACCAAGTTGCTGTGAACATGCAGAACCCACCGGTGATGCCAGGGATGGTGATGTGGGAAGTAAATGAGGGATGCTGGCGTGAAGTGCAGGAGCCCCAAGTGTCAACGCTTGCTGTCAAAAAATTGAGACAATGAGCTTTGAAAGTGACTGAGGTGAGAGGTTAGGGGGTACCAAAGTAAGGTGTGATAGTCTTCGTGATCTCTCGCTTTATCAACTGAAATATCGTCACTTAACTTTCTCTCTTGACTCTCGACTTATCAAAGACTTGCAAGTTCTTTAAATGAAATTGTAGAGAGTCATTTCTTCCAAGTGTCATGAAATTCGCAAGGACTATGCAAACAAAAAGCTCTCCTGGTTCATTGAAATGTGAAAGTACTGACAACTGAGATTACTAAATGTAAATTGAATGTGCTTGAGTGAGTCATTTGTAGTATCAGCTTATTGATACTCATTCATGGGATTAATAAGTGTGTTTCAGACTTGTAATTGTCTTAAGGGTATTGTGTGTTTGTGTGTGTGTGTAAGTTGACAGTGATGAGATCGGGAATCATTGTCGATTGGCTTACACGACACGCTAAGGGCGAATTGCTTTTACTGGTTCGTGAGTGAAAGAAAGCTGAAGTGAACGCAGAAATTACGGAGGACTTTACTGAGGAGAGAGAAGCTCCTACGTGCTAGTAGATTAGGTTGGAGCTGTCCATTACGAATGTAATGATTGCATGGTCGAATGAGTAATTGATGGTTTTAAGACTTTTAGATGTAAAACTAAACATACTCAGTTCTTGCAAACTGATTAGAAGTTGTAATGCAGTTTCACGCGATTTCTCACGGCCAAATGTCATGATTGACCACCTTTCGCTCGATACTCTCCAACGCTTTCATGATTTTCAATGCCACCAAATTTTGTTGATACTTACATTAAAGCAATTTACCTGCTGGTGCAAGGCAGGGTGCATCAGAGTTGGAGCCTGTAGTCCTCCTGGCAGCTCTGCAGCTGCTGCAGCCGCTGCAGCCGCAGCTGAGTGAGGCAGAACCAGTGGGGGCCACAATTCTGGAGCACTAGTGAAAAAAGGACCGCCTAATGCTGCTCCAACAAACAATTTTAACCGTGTTAATCCTCACATCGATCTCATGTCCTGTATACTCTCTACAAATACAATATATGGTGATGTCTGGAAGTCATACTAAAACAAATTGCTCTTGGAATACCCAGAAAAATCTTAGCACGTGTGTTTACCCCAGACTTTCTTCCCTTCCCTGTCTTCATACATTTTCTTATTAGCCTTCAAGTGTCAAATTCACTCAGACATATTATTAGCTAAGGAGGGGCTTGATTGACTACATTTACAAAATTCATGCATTATTGGCACACAAAAGAAGCTAGATTACTGACTTGCATGAGTATTATTCCTGACAAGTAACCCGTTATTACTCTCTCAACCATTTGGTTAAAACTCAACCTTTGGAATACAACCCAGACTTAACTAACTAAGACAGGTTTGAATTTAACTTACGTCCGGCCAATGAATGCATTATTGTAGGATGTTGTGTAGTTGTAGGCATCGGCTGTTGCTTAGGCTTACTGGCCTTTGTATTGCTCTTTGCGAATTCCAGACGAATTGTTTGTGGTAAATCGGGATCGAATTGTACTCCCTGCAATTTAATAGCGTTTTGTTAGTGGTTTCTTGTCATCAATAAAATTCCCATGATCTTCAAAACTTCGTTAGAAGTTACCTGAAGAACCTGCTTAGCTGCTTCAGCTTCCGCTCGACTGTTGAACGTAACGAATCCTACAGGCTGGAAGAATAAATGTCAAAAGCTTAATACACCCCCCACTAAGTTGTACTTTTAAATATACCAGTTTAATTGATATAATAATTCACTTACTGAAGAAGTTTTCCCATTTTTACTGGTGACTTTGAGCTGTGATCCTTCATATCCCTAAAACAGTACGAGAAAGCAATTCTAATAACGTCCTTACGATTGAAGTATACAATAAGGTATAATAATAAACAAGATAATGGAAGGTTATTTTTGAAATCGTAATGAACTGAATTATCACCTCATATCCTCGGAAAAGCAAGTACAGCTCTCTTGGCTTGGCATCCATAGGTAAGCCACTGACGAACAGAGTTCTCACCTGGAACACAAAAATACGATTTATTATAAGCATTAAGCATATTAGCTCCATTCTCTTATTTAACCCCCAGTTTTCATGATTTATTGCTCACACCTTAACTACAATTATCCTTTATAACGTTTCAATTTATAAAATTGCTTCATCCTGAATTCCAAACGTCGATATATGACTGTTATCGAATAAAATATTAGCGGCTAGCACTGCGTCATTGGCACCCGAAGTAAACTACTCAATAAACTTCATACCCCTTCCCATCTACTTGTCCTGACAGCCCATGCAGTGTACATTATTAAGATGCCACCAAATATCAGTCAAAACTGGAAACCTTAATATTATGTTCATACTCCAATCCCACACAAACCATCATTTATTGTCCAGCATGATTAAACTCGTCAGCTTCAGTTTATCTACAAGCCGAACGAAGAGAAGTTATATTTTTCAAGTGGCAAAAACGATCGTGATGAGATGACATTTCTAGTAATTTCATTTGAGTGTCGCATCCAACTCTGGCTCACTTGTATATTTTATGATGTAAAGAATATTTTATGAGAAATGTTTGTTATGAAAAGGTTGCCAGTAGCAACAGTCATTTATTTGTGTGCTAAACTGAGAGAACTTAATTAGAAAGCTGGAGTAGCTGGACTCTCAATTCCAACCGAGTCTTTCAATTGCCGGGTTTCTGTGGTTGTAATGCTAATAAACAATTATTGCACGCTACAAAGTTTTCCACGGATAGATGAATAACCCAGACCAGCCCGAGTTGTGTAAAAACCAACCTTCGTTGTTTATACATGCCATGTTACCCATTAAAATGCCGAGTCTTACATGAACTTCTACAATATAATGAACTATACACACACTCCTATTGGGAGTTACGTACAAACTTTGACATGCTTTTATTGCGATAATCGCCAAGAATTCCGTTCTCTCAACTTTTCACGAAAACCCCGGGTAAGTGATGGGATGAATAGCAAGAAACATATACCGTATGTAGCAAGTAAATTCATACGCCCTTAATTACCCTCTCCTCCGTGCTCCGTACCTGTGCATTCGGCTGTCATAACCATACGATATTACAGTATCATGTAAAATGCCACTTAAAACTCTACCAAAGTTTCCAAACTACTCGAAACACAACTTGCCACTATGTATTGGTAAGAATTTGCATTTTTCAGTGACCAATTACTTATATTATGGCTATATTTGTTCCCGTAACTGGACTATATTAAATGCCAAGTGTATAGAAACAAAATAACTGGGCAATTGCCTATTCATCACACACATTTGACCAATCGATTAATCTCCAGTCTTTGTTGGAACAATGCATATTGTCTGTCCTTCATCAACTGCCCTGTCCCCGTCGCGTCAAGAATGACAGTCTAAGCCAGTTTATGATATCAACTCAAATCGATGAGCAATTCTTACGAAACTTTTCTTACTATTCTTTTCCCTTGAATTGTCTACTAAAAACTGCAAAAGAACTTCAGCCGACCCACAATGACAACGACGGTGCAAAACTGATAATGAAAGTGTAGAAAAGAGATGAGCCAGGAAAGCCGTAAAGTTTCCAACTAAAATCAATTTTAGGGTCTTTATAAGGAAATACATGCATGAGGAATTGCGGTTCTGCGATCCTTCCTCCATCGTGTTTTCTATTTTGTTTCTAAAAGTCACTATCTCACGCAAGCCTTCCATCTGAAAACAAACCGATTTTCTAGAGCCACTGCCGCGTTGTTCTTATTGTTGTGTTACTAGCACAACTCTCCCATCTCCTTTCTCTGAGTGCTACCGATTTTAACAACGCAGCCCTTCCACTAACATGTCTATGCGTCCTATTTTTTTTATCAAAATCATGTCACGAAACTTTCGCCCCGTGCATGTATGTATGTATGGGTATATAAAGCAGCAGCTGTACTTTACTGTACTCAATTCAGTCTTTGAACAAACTGACGGGAATTAAACGATCTTGGAATATTTTTGTGTACATGAAACTCAACTGTAGCAAAGGGTTCGACGTATACATAGAAATTCACCTATTCATCAAATATTTTGTTGTATCGGTATATTCGGTATGTCATTCCCGTCCAGAGATATAGACGTAGTTAAATTGCCAGTTTAGAATCGCTTATTTGGTTATTCCTCGTACCTGTCAGAGTACATGAATGAGCTTTTATGCCTTCCACAACTCAGTCTTCATACCCGATTACCGCTTGTGATCAATATTGACGAATCTATAGCTACAAACACCCTCAAAACTCTCACGTTAGCGCAAAGTGGTGTGTCTTGTACATTCTAATTTATTGTCTTCCCCTTATTTTATGTTTCACAGAGACAGGAGCGACATAAATGCTGCTTCGCCAGTGAGAAACGGCTTTCCCCGTGTCTGAATAACTTCAGAGGATTACGAGGTAGCCCGTCATCTATCATTGAGTACTTTCCTTCCTCACCCTTCACGATTTTTACAAATTTAACTCGCTCTCTTTCCAGTTTAACACAGAAGAGTACCTCCGCAAAAAATCTGGAATTACTGGTATACATTAACCTAAAAGTGAAATTGTAGGTGATAAGATTATCCAACAGCTTTCTCCATGTGTGTGTGTGTGTGTGTGTGTGTGTGTGTGTGGTAAGAGCATTTGGAGTGGGCAGCGATAACACTGCAGCACAAAATTTTACAGCGAACATGAACCCCGTATTTTATGCCGGACATTGAATCTGCGAACAATATATGTAATCTCTAGAAGCAGACTCACGGAAGGAGAATCTAAAAATGATGAGAGTAGGAAGTGAAGTTCGAAAACAATACTACTTTCCACCTAACGAAGCTATGAATCTTGGACATGGAGAGACACACAGTTGAGCGTCCGGGTTCGTTCCAAAGATCACCACCACCTCAGATAAATTCTATGAATAATGAATTATTCCTTCCGTTAGGTGTTTTTCTTCAATCTTCCGAGAGGGTATAATCTCAACAAAGCAACTTTATTTCACCTACACAGACGAGTGGCTACTTTGATGACTCTCCCCAAATAGAAATTTCCTACAAAATTCGAACTTCCAGACTTTTCTTCCCCTTCCCCAATCATTCCTCCTTCAATCAAATTACCTTCAGTTACCTCAGGTGGCCTCCCTTCTCCCTCCCACGGACAAAACACTTTGGAGAAAGTACACTTCACCTTTCTTTGATTTTGTATCTTCACGTATTTTGTAACTAAATGTCCTACATCCCAAACGCAACCTCCTACTCAACTCACTTCCACGAACTCCTAATCATATCATAATTTTCCAAGCTCAACTGAACAACGCTTATTTCCACATTTGAACATTGCTTCGCAATCCACCTACACCGAGTCCTTCGACCGAAATTGTTTGCATCCCCAAATTTGCGCACTTCTTTTCCAACGTGATCAAATTCCTGCTTGTTTATTACCAAAACTGCAAACTGTGGATAATATGAGAAGGTATTTGGCTAGCAATTAAATTCCGGGAACTCAATTCACACGAGATACAAGATCAAGGCATTGACGCGTGAGATGATACGTAGATGAATTCGTCAATGCCAATCAATGTACATAATCCATTACATGCAAAACATGATGACTTTTAGATGTGAATGAAACTAATTATATTCCATGCAAAGCTTGTACAGTCAACAGTCAGTAATGGGAATTGTATGAATACCACGGGCGTATTAAGGAGTGTATACATGGATGCTTCTGAATATTGCTGAACAAATAGTGAGAAATGTGTCAACTTAGCATACAAGAGTGCAGGTCGATTTACATAATTTTCCTTATTGGATTGTATGGAAAGTTCAGCGGAAACGGGAGCTGAGTAAAATGATGAAATTTTGAGTGAAGCTTGGGCGTGGTTTCCGTATTTCCGTCATAGTTTCTAGGAGGATGATTTGACAGTTTCCGTTTTAACTCTCGTTGCTTGATGCATCCTTACTACCAGCGACACACGAAGGTGAGTGAGATGTGTTACTTTACGGTGGTCAGACACGGTCTCCTCGTATGTTGAACACACCCTACACGACACAAGTATCACATTACTAAGAAGTCCTCGCTGTCTCACATTAATGGAAGTTTCATCAGCAGCAAAGCTACCTAACAGCAGTAGTCAATGTGTAGTTAACCATACTCATCTTTTATCTACCCGTGCCATGCGACCGAGTTAATGGGATAAATTTATACAAGAAGGAATCCTACTGCAACCTCCCCCCAATTCTATTAAATCTGTCCACACAAAAAGCATTGTTGTAACTCTTTACTTTTTAAAATCCTCTGGTTCTGCGTTTTACCAAAGAACACACTGTAATCTTATTATTCTCAAGTTTTATTCTCCCTTTCTCCAAGTGTTTTGGGTCAATGGAGTTCTACTGAAATTGGCCACTCATCTCCAAATCTCTTTCTTTCTTCAACAATTTTGTTAAGGGAGAATGAAGTCTCGGGAACGCATATATAATACATACTTGCAATGAATACTGGGAGCTTGTTATTTTAGATTAAGAGGTAAAAGAAGAATAAGCCTGGATGTTGAACGAATGAAGGAAATTTCCAAGTATCCTACTTCTAAACCATGCAGTCTGAGGTACGAAACAACCCTTTAATGACCAGAGAACTGTGCATCTTAAGTAGAATTAAGTTGTACAAGAACCTTCTCCCTTCCAAATGTCTCTCTCTCTTTCGTTAATGATTACGATTCCAAACTAAACTCAGTCCTCTAACAAGCCCCTCCTTTCTGATATATTGACACATTTAAACACAACAGTTTTCCCCGTGATGAATCTAATTTTCTGTGAAAACAAAATATCTCCCGTGTAATAATACCTTTGGTAGTTTCCGTGTTCCATCCACTAAGGAAAAACAGAGTTGTACAGTTGTTAATAATTCAGTAGCTTCGAACTTATAGCAGACAGGCCTTGCCTTCTTCTCCGATTCCCTCTCCCTTTCCTTGATATTACACAAGAGAATTAAAGGAAACTCTACTTCTCTCGTCATTTTCTACCTGTTTTTCATCGGCAAAAACTTCACCCGATACCTACGAATCCACTTAAACCGACAGCCGATCAGCTACTTGTCATTCCACTACTTCCTGCATTTTACTCTCTGAGGGGAACTGCATTAAGTAGAAAGTAAGATACGGTCATTACTTGTGCTCTCGCGTTTCTAAGATTCCCAAATGATCTTGGAAAAGAAGTTAAGAAGCCCGGTGTTCAAAACCTGAGACATATTTATTATAACGACATGCACACACACATAGGTGAGGGTGTGATGCTTATGGTTAAGAAGACAGAGAGATATCAATCAGTTGAAAGATGCAAGCGAGTGCGAGCGGAACTTCGATTGGATTCCCTTCGTTAGCTTCGCTCTTTCTACAGAGATCACATCTCTCTCGGTCCAATTTGCTTAAAGTTTAACACACTACTTTCAACAGGAATTATTCATTTGTCTCCTCAAAAACTCAGGCTACAGTGTAATCAACATTTTATATTACATTATTGTTAAATAGAGTATGGAAAACTGTAAAGATATCATATTTCAGAGAGGAACACTAAAACCTCCTTTTTGTTGTCTAGGATGAGATAAATGTCTCGTTGCTAAAATCCTCAATTAAAGCAGCCCTACACAACTAGCAAATTTTTACGGTCTGGTGAACTCATTCGCTATCTAACATTCTAAATTCTAACGTAGCATTCCTATTCCTGATACACCTATTGCTCAAGCCTACAATTCTAAAATGTGTTTTCAACTCGGGTGAGATGTGAGATCGGAAATTATCCTGTAATGGTTTTTTCAAATTCACTGCTATTCATCCACACATTGTGTCTTTCTAAATCTAGATTTTCTATGAAACACTATTGACTATACAAAGTCCATTAGAGGGAGAGAGAGCGGCGCATTAAGCTTTCATGCGGTTGCTCCTATTTATATAATGTCCCTAATCCCAGAAGTGAATGTATGAAAGGATGATGGAGATTTTAATATTCAGTCTCCGAAGTAAATGCCTTTTTAATCGCTCACTTCCTCGCCCTCTTAGACATGAACACCTTTCGTGCTTTCTCGATTCCCCAATTGCGATTTTTGTAATTTTTGGCAGCAACCTCCACTCAGGATAAGGAACGGTAAAGAAATATCCGGTGAACATTGCACACCATAAGATCTGTAATAGTCAGTGGTTTTTGTGTAACATTTTTATATTCCCTCCCACAAATATAATGAGAAAGAAGTAATCTGAAAAGTTTATACTTAACCTCAGCAAAAGATCATTTACAGAATCCTCTACCAAACCAGCTCAAAACACAAACTGAGGTTTTATACACTATGTGCTTTTTAAAGCAGCAAATGAGACCTGCTTGACTGATCATGAGAAAGGTGCAAGTCCTCAGTTCATGAACTTTAAACTGGATGATCTTTTTAATGGATATGTCTAGGAACGCAAGAATTAAGAGGAGTGGTCGGTATGGTGCAAGTTCTACAAAACTCCTGCACCGTGAAAATATAATGCATGACCAAGTCATGGTCATTCATTTGAAATTTGAACTCATATACCTTGAAGAAATGCTCTAGCTTCTTCCACCTTGTTCAAGTGTGTTCCTCACACATCAAATAAGAAGTGTCTAACGGATGATGACAACTTAAGATATGACATCGTCGAAAGCATTCATATGACGTGTACTTACTTCATCTTCACCTGCCGCTGTATTCACCGAGTCCATACTTTGGCTCAACGCACTTGAAGTATCCATCTTGGGAGACTGGCTGCTAGAAAACTTCAGCAAGTCCTTGTGAAATTTACGGGTGGAGTGAAGAGTCCACTATAGTATTCGATGACAGTCCTGTACCACAAATAAATAAACAGGTATATAGTTGGCAGAATTTTGTCGCATTGACACGTTTCCTGCAGGAACCGTTGGAGAAATATTATCCTTAATTGGGTTACAAATTGCTTTGTACCATTGTCGCGATTGTTATGACATCGACTACCTAACACTTTTGGAGAAAGATGCTCATCACGCTTCATTTATATTTTAGCCTTCTTTGGAATTCAGTTTCCATCTGGCAATGTAGCAAACAGTTATTAAGAAAATGTTTGAAATTGTAGGCATACTACAAAACTACAACATAATAACCAGGTAAATTATAATAAAGTATATGAAAACGCTGGCATATCCGGAGAAATTCACCGTGGTGTACATCTTATAGACCCCAAGCTATTGTAGCGTGAATCGTTAAGTGTATTAAAAAGTAAAAAGTGTTATTGATTGGGCTCAGCAACTATTCACACTGTTGACTCTCCGCCTCGGTACACCGATGGGTGCAGAGTTCCACGCAAAGCCGATTTAATGTGGAAAGGATAAATATTTCCCAAAATACGCTTTCTTTGTGAATTCTGTGGAA
Organism: Isotomurus graminis; assembly: GCA_034696565.1. Taxonomy (NCBI): domain Eukaryota; kingdom Metazoa; phylum Arthropoda; class Collembola; order Entomobryomorpha; family Isotomidae; genus Isotomurus; species Isotomurus graminis. The sequence goes on from JAQGAB010000145.1 coordinate 28,091, forward strand.
ACTCCCGAACTATCAGAGAGAATGACTGCTTATCAGTTCTGCAGGGAGGGCGGTGCCGGATCTCTATTTATCTAACGTGTGTGCATGTCCACACACGCTCCACTTTAAACCGGTCATCACCTCCTGTCTGAGTTGTATATTCAACGGGGATTATTTCATGTATCCATTTTCACTGCCCAATTCGATTAATCCTCGGGGAATCTTAATCGAATGAATGCCAAATTACACTCCAAATTCTACACCTAAGTCCTAATAAACCCAGAATTAAACATCATCCGCAAATCTATCACCTTCAAAAGTCACGTAAACCCGCAGGTTTATTCCCAGGTTTAAGGAATGCTAACTCTTTCACTTCCACTACAAAAATCCTAAAAACCTTCTACCAATGTAGGTGTTTTACAGCATCCCCAGTTAAAACCTCGTTTACCTTTCCGTCTTTGCAGTTTATGAAACCTGCCTCTCATACTTAAAGTAAGGTAACAACTACATCCTACCTTTATAATTTATATAAGGTCCCTTACGCTCTAAATTTCGATACATCTCTCTCTCTCCATCCAGAAACTCCCGTAGGACGTATAAAAAGTCTCAAGAAGTATTGAGCAAACAATGGTGAAAACCCGTTCTACCGAACAAGGAAAATGACAAAGAGACTGGTGGGTAGAAATAAGAGTCAGTAATAATATTACACACTGACTGTCTCAGGTAGTAGTGCACTTTAAAATTCATCTTGGCAGACAAAAGTGCTCAGAAGATAGAGAATAGAGAGGGAGAGGGATAGCTGCAGCAGATGTAAGATGGAAAGGTCATCTTATAGGTACATATTACCGGTAGAGACTCTCCTGACTTTCAACTGAATGAATAAACACATTCACCTAATTAATCAAACATGTTTAATCGTACAAGCCTAATTTCATTCATTTGTCATCCGATCCTATGGATGCACATTCATACGGACCAAGTTTAATAATAAAGGGTTAAAAAGCCACGAATGCAAAGGATTGCGTGTACTCTGTACTTCCACTCACATCCAAGATAGGTTTAAAGTGAACCCGTCTTTTAAACTAATAAGGTAGAAAGAGGAAACAGTGGCTCGTGTTCATTCCAGTTTTGAAGATTATTGTTGTGTGAAGCACAGTATAATTGTTAAAGGTAGGCTGCCACGCGACTGGCGCTTGCCAAATGGCATTGTTTTTTGTGCAACACCTCTCGCGTCTTTTTTTTATCCACAACCTAGAAGCTGACAAGAAAGCACCTGGTTCCTAATTTAACGGAAATGAGACTTTTTCTCTATCATTCATCGCAGGCGATTGTGTAGTATGCATTAAGAAAGAGACCATCTTTAGAAGGTACAAACACAACATTCACTCACACACACTTACACAGTTCTTTAATGTTCGATATATAACCTTCCTTCTTTGTACTCCCTCCTGCAGTTGTTTTGTCAGGTCCTTCATTTATTGTGCATTTCATATTATGTTCCTCTCCCTACTTAATATTGCTTCTCTGCAGTTTTATCTCTTTCTCCATATCAATAACGCGTTTAACTAACCCTTCCCTATCGTGCTAAATTTATTATCGTCTCTTTCTCACTCTCTGTATGTGCCAAATTAGTCATAGATGTTCAAATTATGAAATAATGAATTATATTCGCTTCTTGTATATTTTATAGAATTATAATTCATTTCTAGTACCTCACGGACAAAGCAAAACCTGGAGTGACTTGTTAAGATTTTTTAAGTGTTAATTCCTAATCATAAAAAACATCTACTCATTTAAAACAATGTTCTTGTTATCATGAAATACTTTGTGAAATACAAAGTACGCGTCGTTCTGGACCATAGCACACGCAACACACTAAAAAGTTATTTAAAAAACTATTCAAAACTTTTTCTATTAGCCGTAGAACACAAATGCCAACATTTTAGCTTTAAATACTTACCGAATATACCTGTGGTAGTTTATAAATGATGATGGTATCAAAGAGTTTAGTGTCAACTGTCTGATTATTGCAGAGACGAATGGACGAGAGGATAATAATTTAGTTTTCGTAAAAACATAGATCGCGAGATTAAAAGTGGATTTTTCTAAGGTAGAATTTGTATTTTGTTACAGATTATTTCACGATATGTACGTAATTATTGGATTTTACTTTGTCTTACAAGCTGAACGCGTTGTTTTAAGGACCAAAAGTTTATCTATATATTTAACTGTAGGTGATACGGTGTGTTTAAGGTTGGTTGTTGATATGATCGTTCTTGCATTTATAGGCACAGTGAATGATTATGCTGACTATTTTGTCAACCCATACGTTTTTGAACTAATGAGATGTCTCGTTGTAAGTAGTAATCCACTTTACACGAGCATAAAAGTTTTGAACAACAATATACTTTAAGGCAACTTCACAATCCACACGAATTATGTCTTTCACTTGGGTCTTCTTACTTTACCCCTTAAAAGTTTAACAGTGTTTGTCTTCTATTTAATTAGCAATTAATACTTTGCATTAAAGGCATGGTAATAATTAACCGCTTTCATTTCCCAGTAGTATAGGAACGATCACAAGTTAACATTTGATATGTATGTCGTGAATGGAATCGATTGAATGCGTACTTATATAATCTATTCAACTTTCACAGTCACAAATGTTAAATATGTCCTTATCTTTCTTCAGGCTCCTATCACAAGGAGGAGAAACAATCTCACTGATTTAATTCATGCAGAGAGAAAGAGAGACTTTATTCCAAATGAAATGTACTTTGTTGAGGACAAGTGTCCAAGAACGAAAGAGCACTTTGAGAGTCTACAAGGAACTAAAGGAAAACCTCACATGCTCTAACTTTAACTTTGAATGTTTTAAACGGGCTGGTTGAGTGTGTGTGGTAATACAGCCACGCGAACGGGCACTGGTATACGAAGGAAAATGTAGCTTCTAGCTGGTGGTTGCGAGGATCGACAGGATATAATATGTGGTTTACTGAAGACCCCTCACGATTGATGATTAACAAAGTGTTAATTAGAAAAGCTGAAGAAATTTGGTGATACTTTGGTGAGTACAAAAACCGAAGAAAGTAGAAGAACCGTGCGAACTGGGGGTTGGATTAATAATAATAATTACAAAGAGAGTTTGCAGCAGCTAGGGCTGAACATTAGGAAAAGTCAGTGAGGAGTGAATTGCTCGGTATATCTCTCATGCTAGTCGAGAAGATCAATTCCCCTGCTTGCCCAAGTGCATTTCTCTAACACTGAATGAGTCCTCTACACCTTTCTCCACTCAAAATCCACCTCCTCATACGACGAAGGGGTGGTGGTCACAACGCTTGCTCCACCATCCCCTCAGCTTTCCCCTCGTTGTTCGTGTGAGGCCGGATACCAACTTCTCCTTGACTACCAGGTAAGTGGAGTGGGACCCGTAGCACCAAACTTGCCTTTCACCTCCCTTTCTCTATGCGTGTTCAAGTGCATGTTGGACTCACCTTCATTCATCCGTATGCCGCATCCGTCTTTTGCACAAGCGAATAAATAAAATATGTACATACTCCAACACGCCAATCCTATACGCTACACTACATTACCTTGATTGAAACTCTGATACCAATGAAATGCCATACTTTGTTCCCGTACCTTTCCTCCATCAATGTGTGTCCGACAATTGTTCGTTAGTCTGACTTACAACTCCTCATTTTTGCGTATATATACATAATATCAATATATATATATATGTGTGTGTATATTTATTCCTCATATTTGCTACACATTGACTTTATGCGACGAGATGATAGTCTCGGACACTCGCTTCAATCTTCTCATCTTAAAATTACCAACAGTCCAACTCTTTCTGTGTGTGTATTCTTTGTCATGCCCAACTTGACAGGAAATAGCTGTTGTTTCGTCTCACTCGTATTGACCCCATTCTACTACTCAATGCAACCATGAAGCTAGAAGAACTTTAAATCCAGCATTATTCAACTGTATCACAGTCTATATGCAGTCTTGTGCAAACTTCATTTTAATCGCGGCTTGCTCCAATCATTTATTTTTCTCCAAATAAAACTCCAATCATCAGAACTACGTCTCCATACATGTCTGTCGTTCCATGGTTCACTGAAACAATTGGGGAACTCAACTTCCTCCAGAATACATGCAGAAGAACCAACCGACTCTTGGCTATTGACTACCTTTACCTACCTATACACGGACTCCGTAAAGCCCAAGACCGAATCAGGATGTCCTTTATCCTGGTTTCTCAAAGTTTCTCAAGTTGTGGTGCATTTCAACTGGAACAGAAGGATTTCCACCTCACGGGCTTCACTTTATGAACTCATTCATATTATCGTTTGTCAAAATTTAATTCCCTTAATTGCATGCGTAGCATACACACAGGAGGCTTGTCAGTGTTTGACTCCGCTAGCTCCACGTATCGATGTGCCACAAGCATTTTGACCCAATATACACATATCATCCTCTTGGTGTAGTCTCAACCAGTTACTAACTATTGATTCCTTACTAAAATAATACCAGTCGGAACCCACACTTCCTTCCTAAAGCTTTGCTTTTCATCCACAACTCAGTCATCCACCATTCTTTAATGGATGCAATTATTCATGAGTAACATAAACTTTGCGAGATCTCCGGATGATTCACTTTACTCGGTGGGCTCTATACGGTTTTACTCATAATACAAAAAAACCAAATTAATTTCCTGTATAGCTGCTTATTTTTTCACTACCATAATACCGTACTCCACCATACCATGATTCACTAAAAAACTTGGAAATAGTGCAACACAGCGAGTGAATCCAATAAATAAAAAGTTGAATTGTTTAATATCTCTGTAGGATGTGATGACGATTGGTCAGGAAGAATACCAACCGAATAATTATTATTTATGTGGTTAAGCAAAACAAGCATGAAATTAACGTATGAAATGTCTAGCAAGATTTCCCTCTGAACAAAGAAAGGAAGGAGAGGTTCTCCGACGGTATTTAAATGCTAAGGTATTCAACTGTTACATAATCTCTTGAGTAAGGCGAAGGCTCGTGTGGAAAGGAAGGATGACTAACAGGTGTGCCTATGTGTAGGAGTTGGCCTGAAGGGGACTTTTTTATACTTTAGGATATGATACGATCATTTCAACTTCAACAACCCTCCAGTTCCGTTTTCCGTTCTTTCATTCAGGAGTTGAAGGTGCCCTTTAAACATATTCACACTGGAGTTTTAACCCAAGAAGTCAACCAGCACGGAAAACTGCATTTTGCACTTGTGATTATGATGTTGTGTCTATGATACATACATTTTAATGGCATGTGTATTCCTATGCTTTCCATTAAATAACCAGTCACAATGAATAACTACTTTTAAGCCTACTGTTGCTGTAAACTCCAATAAACATGGACAACTAGTTGAGCTTACGGGGATTTTATATTTAGAGTGTCGCCATACGTTCATATCCAGAGTGGATGAAGCTCTCGTCAACCGTCAAAAGTCACTGGAGCAACAATACTTCCAGTCGTTGTAAATTGGTGGTTCCTCTGGTCATATCGTGAAAGGAATATTTGTGTGTTCAACTTCCGGACATACTCAGATAATCATTTCCTCTTGGCATTTTCTCTCTCTGCATTTCCATTAGAGTATTCTAATGCTCTCGTTCGCCTCTCTGATAATTAATGTGAATTGCAGATCTGTTGCGAGAAAAACAGGGGATCTGAATTTGTAATCTATAGTTTAACCAGTTCTGCCCATGCAATACGTTTATTACTACAGACAGGGTAACCACAACTTTCAGAAGCATATGATAGCTTGACCGTTAATCGGTTGGATTGCAATTGCTACTCTGGAATTCTATTTGTAGTGATGATGGTGGACCATTTTATCCTTTTTTGCCCTGCATTTCATCAACTCTTGTGTAGTATTACTATGTAGCCAGTTGTTGGGAATTTCTTTTATTCTCAGTGACCACATTTGGTAAAATACTTGCGTAAAATAAAGTATTGCAATTGCAGGCATTTTAGTTTAATCTGATAAAGCCATTATTATTTTCCTAGTTTATCTCGTATCTTTCACAAGATATGTGTAAAGTAGTATTGATCTAGATTGATATGAATCTCTATTTTGCACGAAGCTGATCCATACACAAGATTTCAATGCGGCGAAAATAAAGTGAGATTACTCAATTAAATTCCGCACTTCGTTAGGGTAATTTCGAATAGCTTTGATTTTAGTTAGGCATAGTTTGGATAATATATCAGACAATCCGCAATGGAAAAATAACCACACAAGTCATGAATAGGCCATTGCAAGTCAACGATTTACTAATATCCACGTATTTTTAGTTACTGTCTTTACTACACGCATTCGAGACAGCAACACAGTCTAATAATAATAATAATATATAGATTGGCATTATAAATTACAGCATTTACTACAAAGTGGAATCTTCCATGCTTTCCTATCCGACTCCTTTAGAGCAATACGATTTTTACAATACATGATTCTATACTCACGACTATGCAATTTATGAAAAGTTTCACATAACAGAAATACTCCGGAGATAAGAGAAACGGGTAGTTTGCATGAAAGTCAAATTTCTTGATATTTATGAAGCACTCTTCACTGCTTTTGGATTTTCTTGTTATGGCTTATAAAGCCATTATACGGCATACGCTGTCTACCATGATGTTTATTGGTATTTATACAACTAAATTACTAGTCAAGTAACCTACGGCGCTCGTTGCTTGGGATTAAACTGTTTTTTCAGTCAATTGAGTGGAATCGAAGAATTGCTCGTCCTTGAATTTCTGAGTTGCAAAGTTTCCGAATCACTTCCTTTGCTTGGTCTGCAGGAAAAACCGTGTGGGGTGGGGGCTCCAACTAAAAGTCATAATTTTGTTAAACAATTGTTTTGTTTTGTTACAGACTTCTATGGAGACGTAAAAAATCTCCCACAATACCTGTCCAGAGGAGACCAAGTCCACGAGTTCTCTGAGTTGTTCCAAGGAACCCAAATCTACAGGCTTAATCGTTTGCTGGAGTTCCTCTGCACGCCGGCTGAATTTGGGAAGGAGACGGTCAGAAATTTCCGAACTGATTAGGACAATACCCCCCTATACGATTGTGATAACAACCCATCGATAAGATATGGATTATTGGAATGAATAAAAGCTTGAGTGGTGCAACTAACTCACCTTGCTGAGACACTGGAGAGATCTGTGAAGACTTCTTGAAGTTGTTCCGAAATCGATGACAATGTTGACTTCTCCGTCACAAATGTCCTTTGTGCGCTCGATTAGGACTTTTTCGTAGCAGTCTTCATTCCACTGAACTACGCTGACACTGACAGAACAACAAGACAACATTAATTACCGTTTTTGCCATTCACCATTGGACTAAAAACGTATACTTACTTGGCTGCATCTTTTGCCAAAAGCATTCCTTCATCTCTTAAGCAAGCAACCACAAGGAGAACTTTGTCCTCGACATCTTTCAAATAGTACTGAGCAAGACGAAGTGCCCAAAGGGCTAGTCCTCCAGTTCCAACGAGAAGAACGCGCACGCGATCTGAATAAGAAAACTATAAGCTCTTGTTCGACATCTTACAACTCGGCCAGTACAACAAACATACCGTTACTGTCTCCCAGTTCCTTAATGAGTTTATTAATGTGTCCCTTGGCCTCTTGGATTGTGTTCATGGCCCACAACGCACCTGTTGGAAGCATAGCAGCCACACTTAGTGGCATTGTATCGGGTACTTTAACTAGGTATTGCAGTTCTGGTACTGTCATGTATTCTGCATAGCTGCAATGACAAAGATAACCTTTAATTAGAATGAAATACACTTTTAAAATTAAAACACTTGTACTACTAGACTGACCCATGAGGAACACCTTCATACGGATACACCACAACCTTGTCTCCTATGTTTACAGTAGGCTCTGATCCCACATCACTTCCCAACGCTTCCACAATACCAGCGACCTGAAAAGGATTCCCAAAATTTATGAATAGTCATTTAAAACGACAAGTATAAATGAAATCTCTAAATCTCACCTCATATCCAGGAAAGAGGGCTGCATCTCTCACTCCATAGTGAGAAAGATTCTGATTTGGATAAACTTGTCCGCTTGGAGGGGTCATGCATATTGTTGACACATCTCCACTAAGGCTGTTTAGGCTGGGCATGCTGGTCAATTCCGCAATATTTGTAATGGACGACTGGGAGTTTGCCCGTCTAGAGCTGTAACAAGCCCCTGCACACTCAACCTACCGAATCAAAACTCTTCATAAGTACCTCCGACATTATAAAATGTCTTGTGAATCCGTAGACAAAAGTACCCGTATTCTTGCCCCTGTTGGGGGAACATCCGGAACTGGAACATCAAAGCTGAAGACACAGTCTTTGACCAACGGTCCTGGGCTTTCAATGCTCACTTGTCTGCACAACTTGTTCATAGCTGACACAGACTGACTGGGCATACTATTCACGCGTCCCCTTGTCATTTTGATCAATCAAAATATTATAGTTTAATACAAAAGACTTTTCATGTAACTTGAGAATCACGAATCATTCATTGGCTACACCTTTCCGCACAATTCTACTTTCTTCTAACTATACCCACCTGCAACTATGAACTTTCCTTCTACTCTCTCAGCAGTTGCAACTGTTGCAAGTGCGTATGAACCACTGGACCACATTACTCTCTCGTTGTATTCCCTTGAGTTGTTTTCATGATTACATTTACCAAATTACGGACTCAGTTTATTTTTATCACACGAGTACAGAGGAAAACAAACAATATGCCTTCCAATTGCTGTATAGTGACTACGTATCCACAAGGTATTGGATGTTTGTCATCATTTCATTTAATGTGGGCATAACAATATGTTCGCAATTCATAGTTTGTTCCTCTTTTGAAAACCTTATCAGTCATGTCGAATAAAATCAATTTTATGTCACTTTAATAGGATAAACGGATTGCTAAATGACACTACTGATAGTGATTATTAATCAAATGTACAATGGAATATCGAGTTGATTTCATTGTTCCCTTGTGGACAATCTACTTGTAATTACTTTAACTCCATAAATACACTTCATCCTTTGACAAACAAATAAACCAATCGACTGATAATGGAGTTTCAAGAGCAGTTTAATGTTTGAAAAGTGTCATGCCAAGTTCGCCACAAATCAATCGACACGACAATGCGCCAGAATCAACTGTGATTGGTTTGATGAATGTCTATCACTTTATACGTCTACATATGTGGAATCAATTCAATCTGTTCTTTATTGGGATGCTTTTGCTTGAATAACTAAATATTTGCTTTAAACTCAACAAGTCAATATGAAGCAATTATTTTTATTTCAAGGCTTGTTAAATGGGGCCTGCTGCGTAAAAATCAGTAGCAATATATTCACATTCAAAAGGTTATATGTTTTGTCACCTTTCTCCTAAGGAAGTCCTTTAGGCGAACATACTACAGGAAATTGAGAAAAAATCTATTGCTAGAATCTCTAATACATGAACAAGAAACTATATACATACATAAACATGTCAATTACCTTGATGGGCTTGCAGCTTCCATTTGATCCAACCGTTCAGGCATTTTTCACACCACGAATCATTATGATGTCTGTATGAATGGGATTATTGTTGATGCAGGATTATTCAAATGACTGCTAAAGAAGGTGAGAGACTTCAGTTTCTTGTTTAACTAAACTATCTTGTTTTATTACTTTAACTTTTGTGGTAATGGCTGTCCCCAGAAATTCATCAGCTGACTTGTACAAGAAGTATAATCTAGGTCTTGCTCCAATTTGGTTCTCAGGGTAGAAACAGCGACGCAGAGATTTAAGACGAAGAGAAAGTTGCACTCTTTCACCGCGTGCTCGAATCGATCAGGTTGGGTTGGACTCAAACCCAAACAGAATACCCAAATATAGAAATACACGGAGGTTGTGTTTTGTTCAGTAAGGAACACTTGTAAACTTTCCTCGACTCCCTGGCCCTCTCTCCTGTGTTATGCTTTCTCCTAAGTGATACACTCACTTTCTAGTTCTGCTCAGCCAGAGCCAGATGTGGCAGTCCTACCATTACTTCTTTTTCCCGATGGATGTCAAACTAACTGACTCAGGAGTCATGAAAACCATTGCAACACGCATCGATGAAAAAATTTCTGTCATCTTGAAGTCACAATGTAGCATAACACTTTGTACGTAGCTGTCCGAGTACCTAAATTGTACAACTAAAACACCCAAATTATAATTGAAGCTGCATGTTTTTGCTGCTTTTATGACACATGTGTTTATTGTACGTTTGAAGGATCATTACAAATAAGAAATAATATTTTTATATAATCTTCCCAAAGTTAAACGTACTTATTCAGTTATTTACGTGATTGTACTGCTGATCTTCACTCGGTATTCCTTCTAATTGTGTATGTTACAAGTAATCCAGTGGGTGTTAACTAATGATTAGATTCTCAAGACCACAAGTTTTTTTACATGGGAGCATCATTATCTAAGTTGATATGAAAGACAAACATATGCTGAGGTTGTACATCGCACGTTTCTTATTCGATGCTTTACCTCCTAAGAAGATCCAAATGACCGGTGGTGAAGGACAAATAAAATTGTAATTCATAGGATGAGTGCATCTTTCACTAAAGTTTTAGATGGAATAATACCACAAGCTTAACTCGAAATGAAAGTCGTAGGATGAAAGCACTTTGTGTCTGCACACAAGAAAAAGTCAGCTTGACATCGCTTACGTTTTGTGTATTCTTTATATTTCAAACAGAATTTTTCTGATGAGAAATGAACCGTGAAAGTTTCACAGAGGTAAAGAGACACAAAGATTCATACATTGTTCGGACAGGTTTTAGAAGAACTCATGTGGGTGGGTAAGAGAGTGGCACATTTCATAAATGTTTGTTCAATGTTGCAAAAACACAACAGTAAGTGGGGGTGAGTCGCTAATCATGTGGGGCACAAGGATAGAACATAGATCTGTCTATATTAACATCATCCCCAGTAGCCCAGTATCAATAGTAAACCCTTTCCATTCAGTATTCATAAAGTCTCAATACCAAATCCCATTTGGATTCCGTAAATATACATTCAATGCATACGTAATTGCTAAGCTTTCTGCACACACAATATTCCTCAGACTTAACCCGTCTGTTCAACCGGTTTGTTTATCTCACAAAATTAATAATTCAGACTTTCGTGCGTCCGAACAATCAAAGCTGTGGGATTTCAATAAATGACTCGGGCGAAGACAACGACGTCCGTGGAAGGAGATTTCAACATATGCAGCAATGACAGCATGGGAAACGTAGATACAGTTTTACATAACTTAATTGAGGATGTTGTAATTTACTACGGAGCATAATTGAAACTGTTCTGGAGTTTTATATTCAGAGATTTTTGGAACTCGGTAAGTCAGATATTATGCTGCAAATAAAGTAATTTGTCAACTATCTGATGCGGAAATATGCTTGTATTTGCGATTGTTATAAGGATGGGCTTGGTGAAATAGGCCTGAGTGGCGTTTGGTTTGCCCACTTCTATGCTCCTAAATCCCCAAGGG
>JAQGAB010000146.1:0-39525 GCA_034696565.1 Isotomurus graminis
GCTAGGACCACTGCATGAGAGGAGAACTTTGACTTATGTCGTCGCCTTACAAACTCATAAAAAGTTGTCAGAAATTAAAGCTCATGCTGAGATTTCTAGTATGAAATTCACTGGTTTAAAGGATCGAATAAAATATCGAAGTTTATTCGCTGAAAAGGATTTGCAGCAAACTTTGTCGCTGCAAGTGATTCAGAAGTGGATTGAAGAAGACACGAAGCTTCAAACAATTCTTAAGAAAGTATTTAAATTAGATGATGTCCTTTTACTGTCCAATAAGCTAAAAGACTCGCTAATCAGACATGAGTATTTTAAACTTGCTAAATCTGATAATGCAGTGTTGCAAGTATTGCCGAAGCTTTTGTACTTAGAGGATGTAAGCCATATAGTCCTTGGTGAACTCGTTGTAAATTCAAAATCACTAACGTCAGGGGAACTGAAGTATTTTAGTAGGAAAATGAGACTTCTGCTGCAGAACTACGCTTCGTACTTTGAGTCATCCATAGCTAGATTGGAAATTATTCGATGCAGTGAGTTTTTAAAATCATTGGGTGTTAAAGACGAGTGCTTCAAGATTTGTGAGATACTTGTTAACAATACTAACGACACACTTGATAAAAATATTCCGAAGCCCAGTCCAGAAGGTAACAGCTCGTCTGAATCTAACTCAGATGAAAAAGAAATGCCAGACAAGCAGTTCGAGAAGTCCAGTAAATCAACTCAGGAGACTTCACAACGGACTCAAAAGTCTACCTGCAGCAAAGAGCAGGAAAATAAGCAAACAAATTTGACTCCAAAAGCACCCGCTAAACACCCCAAAAACTCGCCTTCTCCGAGTCAGAAAAAGAAAGGCAAATCCCCTCCCAAAAATTCATTCCAAGAAAAACAAAAGGCCATGAATGACGAGAAGTGGAAAAAGATGGGCTCTGCTCCACAATCCAATACAAACATTGCATTGCAGCCATTGCAGACATCTTCCAGTTCACAGACTTGCTCATCAAGAGTAACACAAAATGAAATTCCAGCTAGTGCGGACAATAGCTTACAACCTGATGCGGAAGAAATTACTCAAGGAATAAGTCACTTATCCGTGCAAGAGGGTCTGGAGGACGGGGGACAAAATGATGAATTAGTTTTGGGGGAAACTGAGGAAAAGGAAGTTAGTAACACTACCCGGAAGTCTGAGTCAGATGATAATGTGTCATAAGGAAATTCCAGAGAAAGTGGTATGTCTTAGTTAAAAGGATATTTAGTTTGAAGTTGTTAGTAGATGAATCAATACTGTATATAGTGTATTTATTTATTAAGTAGAAGATGATTCAGGAGGAGAAAAAGCTGGTGAACATGAATAAAGAATTCTGCTGTATAGTCATATATCATGTTTATAACTAGTAGTATATTTATTGAGTTGTTCTAACATGAACGAAAAGTGATTGCGTAGTATAAGGTTGTATTAATTATTAGAATAAGTAAATTCACTAATTGATTTATGGAGAATTTGTAGTCCCGTAGTATTTGATAAGAAACAATAAATTATAGTAAAAGCCCACTCGTTGTTTTGATCCACAAGTACTGCACACATGTTTACTTGTGTATTAGCTATGGTATTTTAATTAGGAATACTCATTAGATGTTTTTTAGAGTAGAAAATCTTACAACTTCTTGACATGATATACCCTACGTGCACAAATAAATATGAGTAAACAGGTTTGGGTTTGCAATGTTTGCATTGTTTTACTTACTGACTCATTGATAAATTCATACAATTCTAATTTTTGTGCTCGAATTTTTGCAACAACATTTCACTTTCAGTTAGTTAGGAAATGAAATTATGTCTGATAGACTCGAAACAAATAAATATTGTTAATTATTACGCAAATTTTTAGGAATGCCAGATTTTTATTTACCAACAGACTGATTGTGAGTAAGGATACATCTTCACTCGATTATCAACCTGCACTGATAGCACATTGTATCTGTAATTTAATAAAGACTTTGACCTATTACAAATATTTTACTACTGATCTCTAAATTCATTACAATGACCACTGATGGCATAAAAATTTCGTTAATTACAATAATTCAAATATTATATAATTTAAACCCCAGTAAATTTCCTTCTTGGCTAAAAATACACTCTAATTGCATTCTCCAATGTTCCTCTACAGAATGGACATCCTTTGGGTAAATCGACTTCTTGGGTTAATATCTGGCCACTTGTGCGATCATTATAAGGAATTCCTTCTGCTTTGCGATTCTTTTTAATTTCTGCCATACATCCGGAACAAAGTGAATGTCCACATAGCAAGACAAACTCTCTTTCGGTTTCATGGCATATGCCACATATGAACTGCGAATCAAGTGATCAGGGTATCAATTACTACATGTACACTAAATAGTATTTGTCTCTTAAAACTTCAAAGGTCTTATGTGCTTTTAGCTTACTTTATTGAATGGATTCTCTGTTGCTGCTTTGTGTGAAGGTTCTGTCTTAAGTTTCTTCTCCGTAGCTGTCAGTTCTGCTTTCACTTTTGCTTCTCTTGCTTTAAATGCTGTTTGAAGTTTAGCTTCTCTACACTCATCTGCTTCATCCAATTTATGCCACGCTTGTTGAAGAGCAAATAAGCTCGAAATTTCAGGTAACATAATATCTGATTTCCCCAAAGATTTTAGTTTATCATTGATTTCTGTGTACAAATCTCCAACAGTCAATTTTTCAGCGAGCTTAAGACTTTACTCCCCAGTTCGAAATTGTTTCAACAGTTCAAGTTCCACGTCCACTGATTGTGAATCTACAGGCAGCTCGTTAAGTTGTTTTGTTTTCTGTTGAATCCATGCAAATAATTTAGCACACTTATTTTGAAATTCCATCTTCAGCTCATTCGCTTTCTCTTCATCTTTCTCCTTGTTCGCATTTTGTGTTGCTTCATTGTTATTTTCTTTAAATTTATGAAAGAACAGTGAGACGTACGTAAGAATTATTTTCTCATCAGGTTTAGGAACTTCAACATCGTCTGCATCAAGAAATCGTGGGATTCCAAAGGATTTCTCAGCAACATCAAATGCATTGTTAAGATTAATGATGTGTTGGTCAGCAACTAGGTCTTCAAAGTTAACAAGCTCTGGTCGATGAAAGTGTATAAGTGCATTAAAAGCCAATCCATTTCTCCAAGATGCTGAATACACAGTTGATTTAATTACTAAACAGGTATAGATGAGTTTTGGTTTGTGTCTTACATGTGAAGTTTTTGATATGAACTCCTGGATATTGTTAAGTACATCTTATGCACCACCAAAGCAATGCGTCTTTAGAGGAAATTGTTTCATCCGTTCCAGACGTTCCGTCGTCCTAATAATTTAGGGTATCTGTTTAACAATTTAAAAAAACGCCTATGTAACCTTACTTACCAACGGAACATTGATTTCGTGAATTACAAATCTGAGAATGATTGTCCAAATGAGTCCAAGAATAAGTCACGGATTTCCATCCACAATATCTTCCGATCCAATTGACTCGAGTTGGACCTGAATGCCACAAGCAATTTCTTTACTGGCATTTCAGTTCCTCATTGGGCAGATTAATTAGACTATTCTTAGCGATGACTCACCTTCGTGCGCAAGAAATCAAGTGATATATTTATATTTCCGATTTTGTGAAGTCTCATGTTGCCGGTGTTAAGTGTCCTAAGTTTTTCCCCTGAAAGTATTTCCATGAGTTTGTGTAGTTTCTTGCCATCAGCAAGGTCCGTGAACAGATCCTTTATTTCATCCTGTTCATGTATATCCCATATTATATTTAATATTTTTATTCATTTATTATGCAAGCTTACGTGTTCCTCTTTAAGAAATGAGTTGAACCATCTCCTAAATGACTTTTCTTTTATGAATTGTCTCTCATGTTGTAGGGCTTAAATTCTGGATATCTCGTTGTCAAGATTCCGGGCAAACATAGTTTTATGTGAATTAGAAGCCAAATAATCTAATTTTTATAGTGTACAAAATAAGTGGACAGTATTATATCCTTATTAATTAAGGTTCAACGTACCAAACTGTTTTTGATTTAACTGAAACAGAAAGACTGATCGCAGAAAGGAATGAAACTTATTTGGTCGATTTATACAACGAGCAGTCTCTGATAGCCCAGTCAATCTGGAAATTTTGTTATATGAAGCACAGCCATTTCTACAAACTAAATTATCTGTGTTAACCTTTTGTGTTAGCTTTTGACGTTTCAATATAAGACCAACATTGCTCCAATTTATAATATCCTGCGATTTCATGAGTATTAGGGAAGAGTCACACTCCCTTCGGCACCTGCTGCCCATACTGATATGAATTTTGCTGCCACTTAAGCTCATACTTATGGTTAGAAGGAATTATCAATGTGGAAACCACTATGCATTTCAAATCACTGTTTGTAATATTTATTAAATTTTTGTTTATTCCAATAGAACTTTAGTCAGATAATTACCCGTAAGTTTTCAATTCAGTAAGGAATGTGGACTGATGAGTGGTGACTGAATTGGCTGAATTGACTGGCCTAAAACAACAAGAAGGATTCATGAGAGACGAGTAAATGTAAATACTTATCTCAAGTGTGGGCACAGACGTCAGAGATTTTGATAAAAGTTATACTCATGATAAATGAACAACCAGTTATTCCAGGTTAATTGGACTTTAGCAATTTACGACACCAGTAAAGTGGTAGTATAAAAATCTGTGAACGACCCATGCATGTAATCTTTTTAAGGTTGTAGTGATTGGAACGCCACATAGTTCAGCTTACGATGGCAAGATGTCATGTAATGTGTGTCAATATATTTAGTGTTTGTAGTTATTTTTCAGTTTGTACAGGAAATTATCTTGTAATACTTTAGAGTGTATGTGGGCAATATTGAAGAGGAAGAATTGTGGAAATTATTAGTTGGAATCATAGGAATCACAATGTGGTTAATCTGAACTAAGGACTTGAATTTTCACTGTCATCGAATGACTTGTTGGGAGGTTTTGTGTGGTTTAGCAGATTCCTTGGAATAGCAGGAAGGAAGACTAAATATTGTTACAATCTGAGCAATTGAAATGAGGATTTGTTTCAGCAGTCTTGTGTGTTGATATATGCGGATTTATTGTAACAAGGTTAAGGCTGATGAGGTTACACCTGAAATGTGGATGGTGGTTGAAATGGTAACACTTGTAGATGTGAAGCAAATAATTTAATGAAATAGAAGTCTAATTATTTATTTATATGTATAATGCCAATTTGAGAAAGATGAACATCATCATGACGTTTACAATAAAGCTCTAGTTTGTTTTGTTTGGAAAGCTCCATTGTTAGTTCAATTTGGAATTACAAGATGGCATGCAAAGTGTCTCATCACATTCAATGATTGTAGGGATTGATTATTTTGTATATGAAACTTATTGTATTACGTTCACATTTAAGAAGTAAGGTACAATGAGTCATGCCTTTAATTAATTACTGTTGTGTTGAATGTCCGGTTTGTTGAACAGGAAGAGTGGATGAAATTATTAAAACACAGGAATCCCAACTTGGAGTGATGATAATTGTGGATTTCTTAAAATGTAAATGATGAGGTTGCACCTGAAATCAGAATTTAATCCCTTTAATTGTGAGTAGTTAATTATGTTTATTACGACACGGAACCAGCAGCTGCATGAGGAAGCGACAGACGTAACTTACCTCAATAGAGGGTGTCTAGTTGTATAAAATAAATAAATAAATAAATAAATAATATAAGTCATTGAATGTGAATGCATTTTATTGCGAAAAGTTATTACACGTTCTTCTGTACGTTAAATACACCTGGCACATCACGTGATGGTGAACCACAGTTATTATCAATACTTTATACATTTCATTTCATGAACCCGACAAAACATTTATTGGAAATATAGCTTACGTATGTCATTATGTGTTTTGTATTTGGCCTTATGAATTGTAAGGAAAACTTTATGATTAGTTCAATTTGGGATGGCGAGATGGCTTGCAAAGTGTCTTAATTATTTGGAATGTATATGAAACCTATTGTAATATGTTAGTTTATATTAATTGACGTAGAGTGTGTATTAAGCTGAATTTGTGCTGAATACTAAACAGGAAAAACTAGAAATTATTAGATGGAATCGTTGGAATCCCAGTGTGGTCAGTTGGAATTAAAGTCCCAACAATTCTTTAATATTAAATTACGTAGTCGGGAATTAACATGTAGTTTAGCAGTTTCCTTAGAAAATCATTACGAAGTAGGAAATATGTGTGAGCGTATTTCAGTTTTATTGAACTTGTGTGGAACAGGACAAGATGTGAAACTTATAAGCTGGACTCGTAACAAACACAATGTGGTTAGTATTAAATTCTCAAATGTTCTGTAAAGTGTTCTCGATGGGGAGACAATTCAGTGGGATAATAATTAATGACGTAATGTAATAAAGTAAATAATGAGGTTGAAGATGCGTATTTCCATGCTTGAGTAATTGTGTGTCATTTCCAGGCAATAATTTGCTAATGGATTTAAGTGTGTCACTTAATGTGTGTATGTATTTCCTCGTAGACTTTCCACACTGTCATATTCTTTAGTGTGGTGAGAGATAAATGAAACATTATCTGATGTGTGAATCACCTTCAGTTTCATGAGATTTACGTGGAAGGAAGGAGACAGAAGTTTACCTGTACTGCTGGCTGGATGACTTTCAACATGAAATGAATATTACTCTATTTGCCTTTATCTTTATTGTATGGACCGCACGGATGCAACGAGAAGTCCATGAGGAGATGATGACTTGTGTTATCAATTCTGCACAAATATTTGTCTGGCCAGTGCAAATAAAACGACTCTGCCATGACACAATCCTTCCTCTCCCGGCTTCATTGGGTGTGATAAGCTTTGCCTATTCACAGAGTTATTGCACACGTTGCTTAAGCATTCAGTACAGATACTGCAATTAATTAAAAATCTCAAATACATTCTGTAATTAAGACCTTAAGTCCTGATTCAAGATGGAGTTAAACAGATTAAGTCTGCTTGTGTTAACTTGCATAGTCTTTTTGCAGACAAGTGAGGCTTGGAGAAGCTCTAAAGTGTACTACGGTCGGCCCTGCATGAACGGGACTGCAGACGCAGGACTTGTCGTGTGCAGCGAAGCCTTAGACGGTAATCTGTATTGTTCAGATAAGCAAATCTGCGAGTGCAAACCCAGTGAGAAATACTCCGGCGTGTTGTACGACGAGGAATTGAAGGCTTGTCTGCCTACGCCAGGCCCTGAAGATGATTTCCGGTGTCAGAGTGACTTCCAGTGTCAAATGTCGTCGTATGGGAAGCTGTCCATGTGCAATAAGGACGACGGAAGGTGTGCCTGCTTTGTGGAAGGAGGACAAGTCCAGTTGAAGAACAATATTTGCTTTGAGAAATATTCCGCCGAGGCTGCTGCACGGACTGGCGGAGGGAGTGGCGATATGCCGGCGTGCATTGATAACGACGCGGTGTGCAAGTCAACAAGTTTGGGTAATCTGACCCGATGTAATCAGCTGGAAGGACGGTGCGAATGTTACGACACGGCGACCAGGGGGAAGAATGACGTTGGCGTTTGGGAAGGCCGGTGTTACTTTAAGAGACGACTGGGAGACTTTTGTGCTCAGGACGAAGAATGCCGGGTGGGACATCATAAGAATGCGGTGTGTGGATCTGCAGCTAGTTTTCTGAGTGCTGAGAAGGTGTGTCTTTGTCCGGTGGGGGTCAATTGTGATGCTAACAGTGGAACAGATATAGTTAGAAATTTTAATTGGAGTTTCCTTGTTGTGGGTGTGACTACAAGTCTCATGAAAGTATTTGTAGATAAGATTATTGTCTAATTAATTGAACACAACACTAATGCTGCTTAATCAAAGTTTATTTAAGTAGACAGAGATGAAAAAATTTGTTTAATGTTGGTTGAGTTATTAAAATGAACATTTGTTACTTGGGATTCATGCATATTTCAATGAATTATTTATTCAACGAGGTGACTTAATCATACCGACAGGAAGAAAGCATTTTATATCATTTACGCACTTTCTGGGGATCTGTGATTAAGTAAACATTAGCATGAAATTGTTTAAAGTATGGTTCGCATATGTATGAATATACACAGGGTAATTGTTATCCGAGGAAACGTTTTTACGAAACCAATGTTAAGTCTTATGTGCCTCATTACCTCATTTAACAAACACCCTGTATGTTAATACGGTTTATAAATAATTTACATGATGGGTTTATATTGCGGTTGAGTAATTATTCCCGTAGGTTTGGGTGAATAGATTGTATTCATATGATGAGAGATGGAACAAGTTTTGAGTGAAGGTGAGTGATTGGAGTAATCTTATCTACTCTGTACATTGCGTGATTGAGTGTACAGAATGTTATATGAATACAGAGGTGATGATATGCTGAATGACTAAGGTGATGATCACATAGGATATTTAGCTTATCAACGGCTTGACGTTCTGGGAATAATTCAGAGGTCCATCCTGTGCTCCGGTTGTACTTGTGTATGTCAAGTTAGGACCTTCCAGAACCTTGAATCATTTCAATTGTGGAGAGTCGGAGATCACCTGTGCCTGTTGGACTTAATCATTTCTAAAAACCTTTGGTAAGTTTAGAAATCTGCTAACTACACGTGAAAATATATTAAGTTTGATTTGAATTAATTAAAAGTGTTGTGATTAGGTTTCTTTAAACGATATCGGACTATCTTAAACATGAAGCTGACTGTTTTGGGAATTCTTGTGACCTGCGGGGCATTTATTCCGTCGTGGGGATTCATTGGGGACAAAAGCTGGGCGAGGAATTTTGAAGGTCACGCCTGCACGAATGACTCATCATCCACTGAACGTCCAAGTTTCCTGAGAAGTCAAAGACGAAGTGGATGTCCCCCAGAAACCAATTTGATTTGTGGATCAAGTGGAGTTTGTGAATGTCCTGCAAAGAATTTAGTTTACGCTCATGACTTCCTGTCGTGTCTTCCTGTGGCCACAGAAAACAACGGACATTCATGTGTCTCTCCACTTCAATGTCAACGAGGATCATATGGAAGATACTCCACGTGTAATTCAGATACTGGCAGATGCGAATGTCACAATTTGGAGTCCAAGGAGCCAGAAAAGGTTCAACTGATTGATGGAGTGTGCTATTTGGTTCATAAAGTCATTGGAAGGGAGCTGAACCTAGCAGGAAGTCAAGGAATCCATAAAGCAACAACTATGGAGTTGGAAATGCCTTGTGGAACACATGATGAGTGTTTAAGAAGTCCCATGGGTCCCTTGAGTCGGTGTAACTTGGTAGACAAGCAGTGTGAGTGTTACGATACAAAGACTGGAGGAAAGAATCAAGTGGGTTTGCTTGGAGGACGTTGCTGGGTTAAAAGAAGTCTTGGTGAGTTTTGTGAAGCTACTGAGGAGTGTCGATTCGGATGGCATACAAATGCGGAGTGTATGGACGGAGATTCTTATAAACAAGGAAAGATATGCGCTTGTCCTTCTGAAGAAATGGGGGGATGCACAGGGGAAGTGGGAGGAGGAGTTTCTGGGGGATCAGGGGTGATTGTTAATACTGGAATTGTTCTGATTACCTCTCTTATGTTAAAGGTTATGACTTTTATTTTGTAGAGCTGAAGACTTAGAAGTAATCGATGTACCCTTAACACATAATTACATTTTCAGTATTATAATACAAGTTCATTAATTCGTGGATATATGTCTGTGACCATGAGTATTATAAGTTTGTTTCTGATAATATCAAATACAGTTTCAGTGTAATGCACGAAAAGACGTTTAACAATATCATTCATGTTTACGGAGATATAAATTGTAAAAATTCACAAAAAAGGATCTAAACAAAAATTCACATATACCACAAACATTCATGTAGCTTTGGATAACAGAGTCATCAACACGCTGCAAATATAACAGGAAACACCCAGCAAAACTGCAGATTTATTCTTTAAATTGTTTGTTTGTCTTGGCTATCGTCATAACAGCAATTTTTCCCCGGAGAAGTTAACTGTAAATTGCTAATGACGCGTGAGATATGCAGCTTCCGCAGCTAGACTTGACAACTTTAATCATTCAGTGTGCCATTGTATTTGATCATACTTGTTTTCTGTTTACTAGTTTTACCCGACAATATGTTAAGGAAGAGGAAATTTGTTAAGGAAATTGAAATGTGCTCCCCTGAACTATTACAAATTCAAATAGTCATATTTTACTAGACCAAGGTGAATGTGTGCTTATCTCCAACAATTGTATTCAGCGCTGATCAACCATTAACATATATTACACAATTCTTTATTATTTACTTTGATGTATTAGCATTATTATTTACAAAATCTTGCGTCCATCTCATTAGTGGGATGTCTAAATTGGATTCTACGGCTTGCTATTTTGTACGTAAATAGTCATTAAAAAATAAACTTTACAAAATAAAACTACAGACACCCATAGATATCGTCTAACGTGTTCTCCTTTCTAGAATATTATGAGTTCGAGTTCGCCAGATTCACGCAGTGAACCTTCACTTCCTCAAAATAGAGTAAAAATGAATAAAGCGTTTAAACAGTTCCCAGTGTGGATTACATTGCTTCTGCTGCTTCTGGGGTTACAGGTATAATAATCAAAAACCTACACCAAGCAGCCTCTTTAAGCCCAGGTAACTGAAGGCCTCATACACACAAAATAACGCATTTATACACGTACCCAAAAAACATACATATGCCTATGCTGTCGTTATTGACGCGAATTTTGGTACCTTTAAGTCCTACTTAAGCTCCCTGCTGCAACGATTTCGAACTTTTATACGAATACCAAAGTTGCTTCAAATTACTATGTCTTGCGATTGTGAAAAACTAGGAGAGGAGCCATGCTTAGTTTGGCCTCTGTTGTCGTTAGCGTTTGCTGTTTTGACCCATTTGGGTGACCCCCACGGGTCACCTAGCATTCCGATCGACACCAAATTTTGGGCGGGAGGTCTGGAGCGCTTTTGTAACGTCCCCACCAAATTCGACCACGATCGGTATGGTGGGTCTTGAGTTGAATCGCGATCAGACAGACAGACGCGCAGCGTGACATTCTGTATGCTCGTATATGCACCAGTTACCTGGGCAAAAAAGTGTTATATATAATTTAGGTAAAACAGTTTAATTAAAAATTCGCAGATATCAAACCAGCAAAATTGTTTTCGAGAAAATCCTCGTGTTCTTGATGGTGTGCTTAATTTTAATAGCAAATATCAGAACAAATGGGCTATCTCAATAAAAGATATGCAGGACTCATTAGGCGTGTTTTCGACCAGATTTAATAACGCACATGTACTACTGCAAATCCAATCAGGTAGACTTATGCATTTTAACCGTTGATTTCATTTTAAAATATGTGTTTCTGGAATTCTTATGTTTAGATTGGATCCTACAAATTGGAAAAGCTGCGGCTCAATTCAGAAATGTTTCTAACATACCATTGAGAATTTTTCTCAAATTACAAGTGATAAGTCCATCAGACAATATGAATAAAACATTACATATGGTTAAGTTAGCATTCGAAGCCTTAGAGCAAGTTAGCAAACTGGACAAAGGTGTTTTAGCTGGGGTATATTTACCTTTCTGGCGCGTCGAAGACTATTTCAGAGTTAACGAGTCGATGTTTGGTGCACTTGAAAAAGCAAATGTAAGCTTTGGAATCGAAATCGCTAACTGCCACGAAGTATTAAAACATACAGGGACAGCAAACGTGTTTTACAGAACACTGAGTTTCGTCACTTGTCAACTAGCTCCAAAATTTACACCTACTTCTGAGGAGTCGGCTGATAATACGATTGAAACTTGTGACAAAATCAAAGAGGTAGCAAGAGCCAATAAAATAACTGCTGAAATTAGATGTTCGGCAGAGTATTATTCTGAGGGTATAAGCCCACATGGAATAGTAGGGTCAGTAGAAAGTTTTAGGAAGTATTGGTGCAGAATATGGAACACGCTAAGAAAAGACAAGTCACACGCCCAAATTATAATGAATAGGGCCTTTGACGAATCGCCAGATGAAACGGGTAGTTTTCAAAACGTCAAATTGTATAGAGGTTGGTGGAAACGAATACATGAGTCATCGTTTGAAGCTTCTGCTTTCAGTGAAAAAGTTGATGGTACGAAAAAAAACAATACTATTAGTGCTACTAGGAAAGTGTGACTGTTTTTAAAACCCGCTGACTTTTTGCAGGTCTAGAAAAAACAATCCCAATTAATGAAACTAAGGAGGACCAGAGTGTTTATATTATTGTTATAACGATTCTATCTGTTGTACTGATACTGGCAGTTGTTGTATTGTTTCTTTTCCACAAGTTAAGATCTTTAGCAGAGGTAAGCGTTGAACTACAGTTCTATTTGATAAATAATTTATCCAACAAATCTCCATCAACTGCTTCACACCATTATTATTATTTACAGAAATCTAAGCTGACCTCAGAAGAAATTGAGCTTTTTAAAAAAGGCAACTCTCTGGATGAGAACGAGGAAGGACATCAGAAACCTTATGATAAATCTTTCGAAATCCCAAAGTCATCCGTGTCAGTTGGTATGTTGTGGAAAAATTTATTGACATTTATTACTTATCTGGTTTTTGTTTGAAACAGTATTTCCGACTTATTTATAGACATTAATAAACCATTGGGAAAAGGACAGCAGGGACTGATTTACAGTGGCCAAATATTTGGAAAGCATGAGCGAGTTGCAATAAAGACTACTCGCTACACTCTGATATCAAAGTCCGCCAAAGATATGTTGTCCGAGTTAAAAATTATGTGCCATGTAGGAAATCATCCAAATGTTTTAGGTCTAATCGGTGCTGTCACCTCAGGAATGCGTCAAGGTAGCTTTTTTATGTTGTTAAACACATTTTTACATTTAGCATTTTCAATTTTAAATCGGGAAGTTAATTTCACTTGTGTAAATTTAGCAAGAAAGAGAAGGTTTTGCTTATACTATGCAGTTTTTGAAAGTTTAAGTCTTTGTATTTTAAACAAACACTAATTGTTTGCAAAAGATTGGAAGCTTTGACTCGTGTACAATTTGAAACCTTAGTTAAACTATTTCGAGGACAATAAGGCTATGTTTGTCTTTTGTTGGAGGATTTTCTACAATCTAACAAGTCGTTTATTTCTGCTGTTTAAAGCTAACAATATAACTCCTCGACTTAGGTTCCTGGTAATGGAGTTCTGTTGTAATAATTGTGCATATGGGCTGGCAACTTAAACTTTAAAAAATGTAGCTGCCGATATGCACATTTAATACAACAAAACTACATTCCCATTTACCTCAGTCGAAGATCTCTATTGTAAGTTTGTGGAATGATATACGATGCACTCTTAACTGAAGTCCGTTATAAATATACATAATTGTATTATTGTTTCATATTAGGAATCGTTTACATTGTAATGGAGCTGTGTGAAAATGGATCACTCCAGGATACCTTGAGAGATGCTGAAAAATTGAAAGGAATTTATAATATTCTTCAGCTTGTTAGGTAAGACGTTTTATACTGACACGTTCTTCAGGTTTAGCTATTCTTTGGAATTGATTTCATTCAAATGGTTAGTTATAAGGCTGGGTGTCGAGTGTCGTGGAGATTATCCTTATCAGTTACCCGAATTTTGTTGCGATGTCTTAAACTTTGTTCAGGCGATAGACTCCTGACTTGAAGATTAACATGAAATCTTAAGGGATAAAATCGGACCAGCTATGTAGATGTCTTATCGTGCGGAATGATTGTGGATAAATGCTGGGCAAAGTGTAAAGAAAGATTAGTCACTTGAGAGCATAAAATTTTGAATTTTCTCCTGCCTAACAATAAATACTGCAAGTTAACGAAACAAGAGAATACATGGACAATGCTGATTTTGACCTTTCAATAATGACTAACAATTTTCCGCATGTATATTTGTGTATATATGTTACAAGTTTATATGTACTAAAATAATTAGATAGTCGATATTTGAAGCTACTGGTACAGGTACACACTTTAATCATCTAATATTGGTGTGTATAGGTCCAAAAAATCGTTTCTCCATCTCGCGGATAAGTGGGCTCTTGAAATAGCATGTGGAATGGAACACATATCCAGCAAAAAGGTATTAAAACCAAATTGAATTACTGTGACTTTCTGATTTCCGATCTACATTAATATCGATGCAGATTATATTTTCGGTCAAATTTATATGAAAGAATTATCACAAGTAGTTAAAAAATTAAATCTTGGTTGAACAGTTATCTCCGATAGGAGATATTTCGTCTTCAGTACGAATTTAAAAATTAGAGTACTTCTGTACACTTTTCAGCGGTTAGTGAATTACGAATATGTTCTCACGATTTTACGACAGATTATAGACAACAGACGACCCATGGCTATGACTTTCAACATGAGAGTTCACAAAAATTAATTTTAATTAGGAGTGAGGTTCGGTTGAGGAGTGAGGTGACCATTCGACTTATAACCTCTCGACTAACCTGACTGACATGACCGGAATGACACGACTACCAAGATGATGATTGGACACTAACAATCAATGGACGCAGGACACACACAGAGACAATTAATACTTAAAGGGCCACCTTTATTAATCATATAAGTAATACAAGGGGCGACGACAATTACAAAGGGGCAGAAGGCCCTAACGATTCGACAAATTTGGGCCTCACCACACAACCTGGACATGGCTCCCAGCTAGCCCGAAAACAACTGGAGATGTGGCAGAGATTGCCACACTTCTCTAAACTCAACTCACTTGCCTCAGGCTGATCGTCCAGTATTATTGCATGAAATTGATACATTCATTGGACAGTCTGACATAATACTTAATAGAAAATAACGTTCAAAAACTTCTACGGAACTTTCTTTGATTACAGGTGATTCACGCAGATTTAGCTGCAAGAAACGTCCTTGTAACATCCAATGGAGTGACCAAAATTACGGACTTTGGTTTTTCGCGAAAAGTGTATGAATACACACAGTATGTAAAACAACAACAAGAACCTCTTCCATGGCGGTAATATTTTAACAAACATGTTTTCAACTGCACATGTACTCAACAGTTGAGATGGTTTAAATTGTAGATGGATGTCCCCAGAAACCCTACGACGAATGGTATTTTCCAGTCAAAGTGACGTGTACTCATTTGGGATCACACTTTTTGAAATTTATTCCGAAGGAATGCTACCGTTTCCTGGGTTGGCTTGGGATTTTTCATTTATGGATCTCTTAGAAACTGGATTCATAAACAAGCAGCCCGAGCTTTGTAGCTCTGATAGGTAGGTTGGTATCCAAATTGTTACGCGACATTGACATTTACAATTTAGTTTTTACAGGTTCTCACTAATGACACAATGTTGGAGTGTGGTTCCAGCTAATCGGCCTACATTTACTCAGCTTAAAGACATGCTTCAGGCACCATCATTAAATCCAATAGATGAACAGGAGTATGTTAACTCACCCGACCAGTAATTCCGGAACTTAAATGTTCAAGTTATAGACGACAATACGTTTGACGATTTCAGCGTTTTATCTTCATATCATTCTTAACTTCAGTTCCACGAAAGGTTTCACTTTAATTAGTTTAAAAACAGGAAAAATATAATTACTTCTTTAAGAATAAATAATTTAAAATTCGGTTTAGTACTACTATAATCTCAATCTGTTGTAGATAATTTGGCAAAGCAGTTAACGATAAGAGTCAGCGTTTCATAATTTGTTACCAAACTTTCAATGTAGCATACGAGAATTGATTTGATACCTGTCTGCATTTTTGTGACGCTGTTTATTATCTGACCCAATGTATACACAAACGCTTGTGTCCTCCTCCACTAATGATTTCTTAGTGGAAAATTCTTGTTGACCAAAAATTATAGAATTTCTAGAAATCATTATACTTAAAACTGAAGCATGTTAGCATTTCCTTAGACTTAACTGATTAACCTCTGACTTTAAAAGCATTGTATAATAGTAATACCTTGTAATGTCGGTGTATTTGGAAAGCGGCATATTTATCCTCTAGTGTAATTTACCTCTTTGGAATGTATAACTTGCATCAAATAAATAAATACATGTAAAAAACTTGCTCGAATAAGGCTTCTAATACTTTAAAACAATCTACATGAATCCACTAATATTTTTATGTAATTGTTCACTCCTTTAGAATGTTTCCCAGACATCGCGTGTAACAAGATGTTTAAAAAATACTTGATTAAAACAAATACACCCTCATTACTTTGTCTTTCTCGTTTCTAGTAGTCCACAGCAACTGAATTCTTTAATTTCTAAAAATACTATACTATACTAAATCCCAAAGCTGACTTAACAAAGTCAAAATAATTTAGCATTAAACTTAGACTGTGTTGTGTACACTATAAACATAATTGAAACCAGCAAACTTTAAACATTTTAAACTCCAATTCAATTCATCACAAATCCGATGTATATGTTGAGGATCAAACATTAATTGAGAGCGTTAGCATATTGTTTCGTAATAACCTTCAGAGAGATATTAAGTTCATATCTTAACAGACGGAGAGCAGGTTTTTTCAGCGTCAGACAGAAATTACACAGATCCGCACTTCTTCACTTTGATAATCTCTATAAGAATCTTATAAATCTTAGTTCATCTGTAAACTCATTTTTATTTTATAGAAGTATTGATAATTCAGTATTTATTTTTAAAATTTAAATAATTCGAATACAAGTTACAGCAGATAATTATAATTTACATCTAGTCGTTTATTTACTTGCAAAGATTTTATTACCGACACTTTATACCTGAAACAAACCACAATTCCAAACATACGTAGAATCTTCAGAGATAATAATCTTCTACCCAACAGTGAGTAACATACGAAATGTACTTCTTGAAAATCCATACAAATATTTTCCTGCTGAAATCCTTTTAAATTTATAATACCCATCCATCCCAATGACAATTGGTCTGCAGGACTTTCTAATTTTTTTCAAAAACTTCCCTTCGAATTTGTTTTCCACAGTTAAAAACTTCCAAGAATAAATAATTCCTCCAGAAGCTTTAGCCGCACTTCCCCCTAAAGTGAGAGCAGTCAGCCACATCACCTGCAGAACAGTTGAGGACAACAAGAGAATTGCCAATGACACCAGATCCGTTTCATTCAAGTGCCTAATTACAACATAGTTCGCTACCAACCCCATTTGCCCCATGACTCCTTGCATACATAAAATCAATGGACCAAACAATTCCATTGCTGCTTTAGTAAGCAATTCTATTTTTTTATACTCGCGACTGAGAATATAAGGCTTTCTTAACGTGTCTTTGGTTACATTCTTTTCTCTAATGTTTCTGGACACTTTAAAGCCTTCTTGTACAAATCTCATTGGAAAAGGTAAGAGGACTATAATTCCTAATGTCTTTAGTACCGTCAGTGTGATTAAAAGGATCCACATCATGTTATACAGACTTACCAAGATATACAATAGAACTCTTTGCACTAAAGAATCACACAGCCAACTCAATGTAGAGTACATATTCATCATATCCGATGGAAAGGCTAAGAAATACCCATAACCAAAAGTCAAGCATCCCAAATATCCCATTGTACCGGTATACAACGCGAGCTTCAAATAAAGGTTGTACTGTTTAACCCAAGTACTCCTGTCATTGACGTATGTAACTGCAAGCCAATTTAATTCATTAATGTTACTTAAGGTTTAGAATCATATAAAAAATCTTCCTTACTGTCAAAATACTTTAAGATCTTCAAGAACTCGTGGCCCACGTTGCAATATTCCTGAGCCCAACCTACCAACATAATTGCGTGAATCATGTCAATTGTGAACACTAACGTAATTCCCCACAGGAAATAGAAACTCCCACGGGGTCCAACTCTCCACAAGTAAAAAGTCTTTACCACCAAATGAACATAATTGAAAATGCACAAAATCCGGAACCTTCGAAACCAAAGGATTCTTCCTTTTGATGTAAAGATGTTGTTCTGATTAAAGTTCCAGTCAAAATTGGAAGCATGTACGGTGCAAATGAAGTGTATTACCCTTCCGAGTAACTTTAGGTTGTTTTCTCTGATCATAGTAGTGCACTAATGTCAAAAATCTTTTGCCTTTAGTCCTGGAAATCTTTAGTGTAAACTTCACTGGGTGTTTTCTCAGTGTAATCCTAAGATGGTAATGGATTTGGGATAAAAATATGGCTTGTAGGCGACCTTATCCCGAATATTTTTAATGATTTTGTACCTCTAGTAAGTGGCATGTCCAGAGCCATTCTTTGTTTCGTAAACGACTGAACTCACACTAGCCCATTATATTTATACTCCTATTTCAAAACCTACAAGGAACGAAATTCTATCCAATTAAATTAGTAATGGTTAATAATTTATATTTCAATGTTAAAAACTCCATACAGACTCACAGGTTTCTTTTGTGATTACAGAGCCGCGAAATATTCGTCCTGTGTAATTTCCTGTCAGCGGAAAATGATTGTTTACTAGAAACCTGGCATTATATATAATTCCAACAAAGTCTTCCTCCTGTACTCTAAGACTATTACCAAAACTATTACCCACCATCAATTACTTTAATGTTTCGTAAAGTATACATCAATTTCGAGTTGAACAAGTTTTTGCAGTAGCATAAATAGTTTTAATATGCCCTACGTAGAGATAAAACAGGATGACCATCCGGAACATTTAAACTGTAATTACAGCAAATTCTTTACCCATTGGAAATACGTACAAGTAATATACGACGGGATAAATAAGGTTGACATGAACGACTCTCTAAGTGCGCATTTTAAAAGTCACAAGATGAAGTCGCTGACTATTCATTTGCGGGGCAATTAACACTTTCAAACTGGAGGTAAATGTGTAATTTTCTGTGAGGTATTTGTGATACAAGTTCATTTCTTAAAGAAATAGATAATGGTCGAAAAAAGAAGCTACAAAGAAATATGTACAATCATTGAGTGAGCCACAAACTAGTTTTGTAAGGTACCTACGCTTAATTAATTTATACTTAAACTGGACAAAATTACAACACGCTACAGTTTCCCACAACCTTAGAACTAACAAAGGAATAAAACTACAAAAGCTGTTATGAGAATTGATAAAAAATATACTGACAATGAAGTGGACAGCGATAATGTGAATGGCACTGCTAGGAGGAGACCGGCTCTTCAGCCAATCACCTTCGCACAGCATATTGAACTATTAATTAACCTTCTTTTTTCTTTAGGCTTACCTAATCGCAGGACAGTTCTATACAGTGAGTGCTTCTGTTAGAACGATTTTGACACTTAAATGCGGAGTGTGCGTAAAGCTCTTGCTTCAGAAGAACCAATCTGAAATTTCTGTATGGTATGCTTATGGACCTGACGTTATATTCTTAGAGATAGGCAAAAAGAGATGTGGTAAAAAAATAGCTTAAGAAGTATTTCTAGCATATTACATATATGTACACATTAAGGAATGGCGTGTTATAATTTGTTAGTATAAACTAGAATTGTGCTATGGTAAGAAAATTTGTAATTTTAAGCTGACTGCTATTTACTTATGTTTATCAGAGTATAAGCACAGTTGAAATACATGAGGTATTGGCTAAATTGGAAAGCTAGGCTTTACTGGAGAGCTTGCTAGCTTGAAATACTTATCTTGCAGTACTGATTACAGGTAATGGTGAATATGGTCTTAGTCTCAACTATCATGGTCATGTTATTATAAGACCAGAATCGTTGAGACTATACCGATTTGTGAGACTGAATTCACTTGTCTGACTCTATTGGTAAAACCTGAAATACATCCGAGCGACCTTGAATTAAGCCTGCCCTGCCCGCCTGTCCGACAGTCAATGATTGAACAAAATCTTTAACCTACATTAATCTTGTACCTGTTTTCTTATAACAGAAACGCACATACAAAAAACCATTTAATGTGTATTTTAAATCTCTGGAAAATATAAGACAACACTAATCCTAACTCGTCTTTCTAATAATATATCTACAAGGAAACAGAAAGATACTCCACCATCTAAGGAAATATCGCCGCATCAAAATGGGAGTATAAGCAAAGTTGAAATACATACACTTCGATACCCTTTAATTTTAAAAGGTCTGTTAAAGGCACTGTTTCCTCTTTTGTATCTTCATGCAAAATAAAAGTAATCTTGTCTACTTTTGAGTCTTTCTTTTAGCTTTAAACTGATACTTAAGGTATAAAATATTCTCTTATCAATTACGTTATTGTGAAATTACGAATACTGTACGCTTATTTGATTTCTACAAATTACAATAAATGCTTTAGGCGTTGACTAGTAATATATTACATATTTTTAGATTCCTACTGTTCGTTTAAATCTAAACGTGTGTACCAATTTTACAAGAACGTATATTCATTTGTAATGCTTTAATTCGATAAAAACACAAAATATACACCAGATTAGGGCTTCAAATGTGAGCTTCTCGAGGTTCTTTTAGTTATTACGTTATAATACTTACTCTCCTATAATGCTGACTTTTCTATCTTTCTCCCTAAATGCATGTTTCTCTTAAAAAAGCATGTTTAACCATTTCTATTATGGAATCATAATTTCTGTCTCTCATGTTTCAGTATTCTGTACATGAAAGATAAAGTGTGAAATAACATGTGGAAAGTAGGAAAATCAACCAAGAAGAGTATTTTTTATTTCTTTATGATACAAAAATTAAAATCATCCAACCCAGACCCAAATTTCAACCATCCCTCAACAATGTCAATCAGCTTACCCAATGTTGAATTAGTTTAATATTTTAATACTTTTGGTACACAGTACACCTTTCCGCTGTATGTAGCCTAGGGAACCTACACACAATCTTAAGGTTCCATAACAAATTGATCCTTATCAAGTTCCCACACGGAACGTCCGGAACAACATTAGACATCACACTCAATGGAACGATAAACATGGACTCGATGACAAACCACCATTATTACCTGAAACTACCGCAACCATTAAAGAAAGCCCAAATCCCTATCCGGAAATACTTTCCTTGGAATCGAACAACAGCGTCAATTCGCCCATGTCTCCTTAAATTCCTTTTACTCTGGACAAAAAGCCATCCCTTGTGAGAGTAAAAAATCCCCTTGCTGAGTTGTGAGGGTTCCCTGAAGTGTTAGAATATTTGTGATGAACTCTGTGGTCCCTGGTCCATTTAAATATTATTATATTATTATCATACTTCATAATTCAAGTCCACAAAATTAAAAGAATATTTCATCACAGCTTTGGATGTCTTGTAATATCTTTCCGAATTCAAATAATTCAAATACAAGCATACGTAGAATCTTCAGAGATAACAATTTTCTACCCAACAGTTAGCAACATACGAAATGTACTTCTTGAAAATCCATACAAATATTTCCCAGCTGAAATCCTTTTAAATTTATAATACCCATCCATCCCAATGACAATTGGTCTGCAGGACTTCCTGAACTTTTTCAAGAATTTCTTCTCAAATTTGTTTTCCACGGTTAAGAACTTCCAAGAATAAATAATTTCTGCGGAAGCTTTAGCCGCGCTTCCCCCTAAAGTGAGAGCAGTCAGCCACATCACCTGCAGAACAGTCGAGCAAGACAATAGAATTGCCAATGACAACGCATCCGTTTCCTCCGAGTGCCTTATTACAACATAGTTCGCTACCAACCCCACTTGCCCCATGACTCCTTGCATACACAAAACCATTGGACCAAACAATTCCATAAATGCTTTAGTAAGCAACTCAATTTTTCTATACTCTCGACTAAGGATAAAAGGCTTTCTTAACGTTTCGTTGGTTACATAATGTTTTCTACTATTTCTGGGTACTTTAAATCCATCTTGAACAAATCTCATGAAAAAGGGTAAAAGGGCAATTATCCCGCACATCATTACAATTGCCAGTATGACTAAAAGAATCCACATAATATTGTAAAGACTTGTCACACTGTACAACAGAATTCTCTGCCCTAAAGAACTGCACAACAAGCTGAATGTAGAGTACATATTCATAATTTGGGACGGAAACAATAAGAAATACCCATAACCTAATGTCAAGCCCGCCCAGTATCCCATTACACCGAAGTACATAAAAAACGTCAGATACAAGTTATACTGTTTTATCCAAGTATTCCTGTGCTTTACATAAGTCACTGCAAATGATTTAAATTCGCATTAGTTAATTCAGGTTTGGAATTAAGTAAACAATCTTCCTTACCGTCAAAATAGCTTAAGATCTTCATGAACTCGTGGCACACGTTGCAATACTCTTGGGACCAACCGATCAACATA
Organism: Isotomurus graminis; assembly: GCA_034696565.1. NCBI lineage: Eukaryota > Metazoa > Arthropoda > Collembola > Entomobryomorpha > Isotomidae > Isotomurus > Isotomurus graminis. Next base: position 22,352 of record JAQGAB010000146.1, read on the forward strand.
ATTGCGTGAATCGTGTCAGTAGTAAAAACCAAAGTAATTCCCAACAGGAAATAGAAATTCCCTCGGGGTCCAACTTTCCACAAGTAAAAAGTCTTTGCCACCAAATGAACGTAATTTAAAACACAAGCAATCCGGAACCTTCGAAACCAAACAATTTTTCTTTTTGATGTAAAGAAGTTTTTCTGTTTGAAGTTCCAATCGAAATTAGAAGCATTCACTGTGCAAATGAAGTGCGTAAACTTTCCGATTAATTCTAGGTTGGTTTTGCTGATCATAGTAGTTAACTTGTACCAAAAACCTTTTGTCTCTAGTCCTTGAAATCTTTAGCGTGAACTCCACTCCGATGTTTTCACAGTGTAATACTAACTTGGTAAGGAATTTGGGATTGAACTTTGCTTTTCAGGTAAGCTTCTTTCCAATATTCTGGATGATTATGTAATTCTAATAAGTCGTGTGGCCACAGCTATAATTTGTTTTGTAAACGACGGAATTCAGTAGCCCATTAGATTTATTCTCCATTTCTTTAACATGAAAAGTATGAAATTCTAGCAAATTAAAGTATTAATAGTCAACAATTTATATTCCAATATTACAAACTCCATACAGACTCAAAGAATAATCTTTTGATTGTAGAGCAGCAATATATGCATGCTGTGTAATTTTCGCTCAGCGGAAAAAGATTATTTACTAAAAACCTGGCATTATGTGCAATTTCAAGTCTTATGTACTACAATACTTTAAGGCTATCATTACAACGTTTACGCTCCACCAATTATTTTTAATATTCCTGCATGTATCCATCAATTTGAAATTTAACTGGTTTTGCTGTAATACAACTAGGTACATTAAATTTAAGGTACATTTTTAAGGCAAAACATTAGCTCTATTTGGAAAAAAGTGAACTTTAAATACAGAAAATGTTTCGCACTTTTTGTACAATATTTGACTTGCGCGGAATACTTATGAATAAAGGACAATTGAGTAAGTAAGGACGACATGTACGGTATAGTAAGCGTGACTTCTGAATGTCACATCGTCATCCTGTAAACGCTCAAACTGGACGTACAAGTTTATGATTTGTTGTGACGATCATTGGGATTTCTGAGAAGCCAATGAAGACGACGGAACCACAAAGTAGAACGAAGGTCACTTATTCTCCATCTGTTTTGAATCCTTATAAAAAGAAGTTAAACTTGTTTTGAAAAAATATCTGAAACTAAAATGTTTTTTAATTTTAGACACATCAAGTCAGTCACATTTACTTTCAAGAACCTTCTAAACTTATTTATGTAATTTTACACTAATTATCATAATATACGTGTAAAAGAATTACTTTATATTAGCCTGTGGCTTAAGATACCGCAATGTACTGTAAGATAATATGTGTTAAGTTAAAGAAAATAATTCAATTAAGATTTAACAATAAACAAAATCTGTATGCTGCTAGTGTTATGTTCTGTCATTAATTTACTCCGCTGTTAGGGGTTAGCATTTTTAGCCGTTGAAAGAGTCTGCATTCATTTCCCAATGTTTCGGGTCTTTGGGGTTCATTAAGCATTAGCATGAAATTATTTATAGAAACATACGCCTCTGGATGATGGATGTATACTACAATACGCAGGTATGAGAATAAAGAATAGATTTAGAAGCACATTATATACAAGGCTTATCAAACTATCATACATTCCAGGAATATTCCCATCGTTCATTCAGTGCTCTGGTTGTATTTGGGTAAGATCAAGTTGGCCATTCAAGAGTTTAGAATCATTTCATTTTTAGATTGGACAGAAAATGAGCAACTCTCATTTGGATTAGAAACTGGTTGTTTACACAAATGGAAGTATGACAATTTTGTTAATACTATTGAGTAACAAATTCAATGAAATTTAAATTAAATAATTTTCGTTGAATTAGAATTTCTTGAGACTAATTTAAGATCGTAAATCATTTTAATAATTAAACGTATATAACTGTTTTGAGAGTACTCGGGACATGAAAGTCTCAAGTTCTGTTGTGAAGATTCATTGAGAAAAAAGCTGAGAGATGAATAAGGAAGGTCACGCACGTAAGAATGTCTCGTCATCTAGTGAGCATCCTATCTAATAATTCGTAGAAACCACCAGAAACCAATTTGGTATATGGATCAAGTGAAGTATGCGAGTGTCCTGGAACGGAATCAGTTTATGCACATGATTTTGTGTTTTCCAGTAGCTTCAAAAGTCAACAGGTATTCATGTGTCTTTCAAATTCAACGCAGAAGAAGGTACTATAGCATGTATTTTATGTATTTATGTATTGACACAGGGTGGTGTCCCAATAAGGAGTCTGTGGTGTAAGAAAAACTTTAGGTGGATCATTGAGTTTGTTTGGCCTCGGTCCAAAAAGTCTTAAGAAGGGAACCGAACATACTTAAGGTAGAGACCTAGTATTTCATTTGAGATAAATATATAAGAACTTAAGATTCATTGTGTGGAACACATTGTGATTGTTTAAACAGTCCAATGGGCCTGTCTGCCCGTGTAACTTTGAAGACAAGCGTGTAACTCTTACAATACAAAGACTGTCAACAGGAAGAACAATAAACTAAAAAATTAGGATATTTATTGATATTGGTAAGGTATGGAAGAATTGATGAATCTAAACTCTTCAAGCAATGATCGCCAACTAGCACTATGACGTGCGAAATAATAAATCTATTCTATCAGGGCCTCTTTGGATACTATGTATGTATTAGGAGCGTGAGTGAATCACAAATACTTAAGATACTAGTTGTAAGTTGATTTCATAAAAAAATAGATAACGGTCGAAAGGAGAAAGAAGCAACAAAGAAATGGGTTTAATCAATGACTGAGCTACAAGTAACTTCTGTAAGGGACCTACGTTTATTTAAGTTATACTTAAACTGGGGGAAATTACGACACGCTACAGTTTTTCCCAACCTAATAATTAGCAAACCAAGAAGCTTACAAACTGTTATGAAAATTAACAAAAAAGTAACTGTGGTGTAGTGGGAGTCGGACGTGCGTACGACTGATAAGACAGAGCGCTTCTTAAGCCTATAACCTTCGCAGAGCATATTAAGCCATAACTGAACTGCGATTGAACCTTCATTTCTCTTTAGGCTCTCCTTGATACAGAATATACGAGGATCTCATAGTTCTGTTCAGTGGGTGGTTCTGTTAGAACGGGTCCAGTTGTTTGGCCTTTAAATAAGAAGTGTGTACTGAGATTTGTTTAATGAAGGAAAGACGAGAGCTTGTGCTACAGAAGAAATCTTGTGCCATTTCTTATGGTATGTTTAAACTCCTGACATTGTTTACTTAAAGATGGGCAAAAAGAGATGTGGTAAAAAATAGCGTGGGAAATATTATGACAGTACTTCGGGTATGAAAATTTGTTAGTATAGAACTGCTTTATGTTACAGAACTATGTAATGTGAAACTGATTGCTATTTGTTTATATTCATGGGAGTGTAAGCAAAGTTGAATTAAATGAGCTTGGCTATTCTGGAGAGCTTGCTAACTTGGAATACTTATGTTGAGGTACTGCTTATATGGGTAATTGTGAATATGGCTTCAAATGTAAGCTCGTCCAGATGCCTTTAGTTATTTAGTAATAATAGTTATTCTCCTATAATGGTGATTTTACTATCCTTACCCTTAACTGCATGTTTCTCAAAGTAAAGCATTTTTAGCCATTCCTATCATGCAATCGCATAGTTCCAATATAATTTGTGTTTTTAATGGTTGAGTGTTATGTACATAAAAGACAAAGTGTGAAATAACAAGTGTCTAGTTAAGACTATCAACCAAGAAGTATATTTATTAATCCTTTAAGATAGACATTAAAACCATTCAATTCAGACCCAAATTTCAACCATCCCTCAACCAAGTCCCTATTCACAGTTTACCCAATGTTGATTTATAGTTTCCCAGTATAATAATTTTGGTTCACAGAACACGTTACTCTTGTGTATATTGTAGGAACCCCACCCACTAGCCTTAGTAATAGGATTTATGTTAATTTATTTTATATTTGTTTTTTCTTCAAAATGGTATCAACTTCCTCGGTTAGATCGTAATCACCCCAACCCCAGATCTGCTTCATAGGGTTGAAATCCTCAAATTTCTTGTCTGTTTCGTGGATTGAATGTGACCCATCGCCTGTCCGCCTCACTCGATTTTCCACAACATGAGCAGGAACAGTTTTGAGATCGTAAGCCCATCCAATCTTCGCAAAGAATTCTATGGTTGTAGCTACAATATTCCGACCGTAATATCCCAGTTCTGCTGTTTTGTAGTCCCACGGGAAAGTGTGGTGGTAATTGTGCCAACCTTCTCCAAATGCCAAGAAACTAACTACGGTATTTTCAGTGGGTTGTAGGTTTCTGGAGAGAATACTCTTTTCTGTATTGATGAATCACGCAGACATCACAAAATATATAAATAATAAACATACCTGTCATAGGGACGAGATCCCCACCTATGAGCTACTGAATTAATGAGCAACGTATGGTGAAGAACGTGAAGGTTCCACACGTAATTGACACTAATCAAGTCAATCCATGGAATATCCGGAGCAATATAAGACATCACACTCATTGGAACGATAAACATGGAAACCAGCACAAGCCACCAGTAATACCTGAAACAGTCGCAAGCATTAAAGAAAACATTTCATAAATCCCCATCCGAACCTACTTTGCTTGGAATCGAACAACAGGGTCGTTGTCTAAATCCGAATAGTCCAAGTTTGTCCACGTCTCTTCGAATTCCTTTGACTCTGGAGAAAATAACCACCCAATGTGAGAATACCAAAATCCCCTGGTTGCGTTGTGAGGGTCCGCTGGAGAGTCAGAATATTTGTGATGAACTCTGTGGTCCCTGGCCCACTTGAATATTGGATACTTCATAGTGCAAGTCCACAAGAGTAAATGAATACAGTAAATCATCAGAGCTTTGTATGCAATGTAATCTCTTGTCACATTCATTAAAGTTCGAAGTACTAACTTACCTGCCCTGCTGAGGTGAACGTGTAAGCAAGAAGAATCTGCAACGGGAGGTTTGCTTTAAAAGTCTTATGAGTCCAGTATCGATGTGCCCCCATAATTACTCCCAAACCGCCAGAGAAACCGAAGAAAAAAGCTAACCAAGAGACAGCAAATATATCAAATAGGAGCTGTTTTATATAACTATGAAACTGAGGATCTCAGTGATCTCACCAGGGAGGATCAACCATGGGTACTGAAATGAGTACATCAAGTACCCTCCATAAATTCCAAAGACATGAACTACTGTCCACCAACATCTGGAAAACACGTACTTTTCTAGTCCAAAGGGCTTATCCACAAAGGAACAGTAGTAGTTGTTCCCGTTTGCATTATCTCTACCCTTATGCGGAATTGGTTCCATTTGGACTTAAGGTTAGTTGAATAATTTGATAAACACCAAACTCATGTGCGGTCAACTGATCACTAAGCAAAGTCGATTCAACTGGTACTTAAGTTGTCAGAATGCTCCAGCTACACATAAATTTACTTGTTGTTATTGCAAACCATGTTCCAGGTAATTAGAATTTTCTCAGGTAAAAAACAGTGTAAGGTTACATCCAAACTGGTAATTATACGTTGAATCATACGATGCCATTATTTACTGACACCGCATTTCACACGGAAAACCAATATCTGAGTTTCACATCGGTTGACTAAGCTTTCAGATTACTCCGGCTAATCATACATTTGCTTAATGTGAAGCAGGTTCCAGATAATTAAGGTTTTCCCCGGTCAAAGAAATTGTAAGGTTACTTCCAAACCGGTAATTTTGCTGAAACTGATGCTTACAATGTGACGTAATACTGACAATGAGTTTACTTATCACACCAACCAATTTTAGGAATTTTATAAGTCACAGAAAGTCCGTTCTTAGTTAGTTAGGTAGTTTCACTTTGATTTTGTAATGTTCTCGCGTGTGGTGTGCTGTGTTACGTAAATCAGCGAGCGATGATACTAACAAAATGTTAACAAGCTCTTCCCACTGAAACCCAAACATCCAGCTATATAAATTACAATATAACGAGAAGTTTGCTAATATCTATTACTGGTATCACTCTCTGCCTTATGTATATAGTAACCAACACTACAACCTTCCTTTTGAAAGCATTACAAAGTTGCTTCAGCAAGACACCGGCTGGATATAAAGATCCAGTAGAAGACAAGTTGACTTTGTGACACCCAAGATGCAAACAGAACAAGGAAAGGATTCATTTAATTATCCTATATATGTGAACGTCACCTGGGGTTGTTGATAAACAAATGTTAAATTAATTAAGTACTTTAGAAATTGAAGACAATAGTGCTTGTGCTGCACAGATGAGAAATATTATACTCTAAAATAAAGGCGGGTATTTTACACGTCCCTGCACATCATAGACTTCGTCCCCATCTTTTCATTATATTGTCTCATGAGGTTTTTTGTCTCTATGATCATGAAAATCATCTCTTTTTTTACAAACGTGGTATTTGTATAAATCAGAGACCATTATTGCCTTATTGATAGTACTGGTTGGTAGCGATTTGTTCGAAGAGAGAGAGAGCGCGAAGAGTATGGGCACCCAGTGGGGGAATCGGAATAGTCATTAGATATAGTGTCCCTTAATCCATATTAAATTGAGGAAGATCATGAGCGAAAGGAAGTAATTGATAAAATTAATACCATCGTGGATTTCTCCTTCCAATGGTAAGGAAACTTTAAGGGCAGAGACCTCAGGCTTTTGATCACCTCTGGTTGAAGAGAAAGTAGCCATAACATCGTTGGCAGCGGTGGCTCCAACGGAGATGAGTCCGGGTTGGTCTCCGGGAGAGATGATGACGGTTCTGCAAGAAGATCCAGAGTTTCCAATGGCGAGGACTGGGATGGCTTCAGCAAATCTCCAGAAGGACACGTCATCGTCGTAGCAATCATCGTTGTAACCACCTCCCCATGAGTTGGGAACAACATTGGGTCTTGGGTTAGCTCGGCCATCGACCATCCATTCAGCACAGTCAAGGAGCTCAGCGTCATATCCAGATCCTTGTTTGTTAAAACCTCTGCAAGCAATCCATGTGGCCTCAGGGGCAACTCCGATTTCGTTGGCAGTTCCTACAGCAGATCCCAAAACGTAAGTTCCGTGGCCCTGGGGATCATTGGGCTCGTCGTCTCCGTAGTAAGGATCGTACCAAGCTCCGGCAAAATTGTCCTTGAGAGCCTCGTGTCCGATATGGACTCCAGTGTCGATGATTCCGACAACAGCTCCTTTTCCCCGGTAACAAGTTTACTAATTACTTTTCTGATTACTGGTTGGATTTGGGGCAATGAGAAACACTTACTTGGTGACGGTCCAGGCTTGTTGAGACTTGATTTGTGCAACTCCCCATTGAAGGGCCTGCTTGACTTCAGCTTCGGTGGCGTTGCGGGACTCGGTGGGCTCGACGATGGGCTCTCGGATGGTAAAAGTTCCAGGAACGGCAGCAAGAGCGGCAACAAGATCCTTGTTGGCGTTCTTGACTCGCATGAAGTTGGTGTTCCATCGGGTCTGGACGTCAGCGCTCTTTCCAAGTCTGGAGAGGATGTCAAGGAAAGGTTGTTGCGAAGCACAGGTTCGGTGTTCGGTTCTTGAGCATGGAGATCAGCTTCTGGACTTTGGCTTCTCCTTTCAGGGCCATCAGGGCGTTGGAGATGAAGACGTCAGAGATGGTCTCCAAGTAGATGGAGATGTGCAAAGACTCTCCTCTGTCCAACCTCATCTTCAGTGAGGAGGACACAATTCCGCCCTGAATGGCAGACGCCATCAATGCCAGAGTGGCCAGAGCAACGCACACCTTCATAATTGTAGCTGAGTATACGTCTGACTTCGGCAAAGGACTATTGTAGATGAATTGGTTAAGAGTGGAGAGCCACACAGTGTTTTTGTATGGTCGGATTTCGTTACAACAAATAACTGAGGATACGTAAGGACGATTGTTCAACACTATCACAGCTTATCTTGACAGGGCAACTTGTTTTTTTACATTTCGCTGGTTTCTGGCTTACGTTGAACATATTATGTTTATCATAGTAATTATGTATCCCAATACATTCAACTGACAATGCAGCCATTTTGGACGCTTAAAGCCCAAATAAACAGTTTTTACAAAAATTTGTCCTTTGTCCCTTAACTTAATAAATAGTGTCAGGGTTTCTCCCCATGCGGGGTGTTAAGCAAGATACCCATGATTAAGTCAGTACTGCTGAGGTGGGGGTGTGGTAGGTGGGTGGGGAGGGAAAGAAAATTCTGTATCTCACCCAATTCATTTTTTGTATCATGCCTAATGCAATTTTTTCTCTCTCCTTATGGGGATTTACACAGAGAGCACGCAAAATTTAGCATTGAGCCGAAGGTCGAAGTTCAATAATTGTAAGTCATTTATTTGATTATCTCGGCTCAATTATTTTGAGAACCATCTTTAATGAATCTGGGTGTTGCGTAACTCGTATAATATTATTCGTATACTTTTGTCATACAAAAATACCGTTTTGAAAATACTAACCTGCTCTTCTCCCTGAACCTAAAACACCTATCCACATAAATTGGTATACAGGAGAGAATCTTGCTAATATCCTCTGAACGCGATAAACATGGAAAGAGTACTCAAATAATAAGCTGGGTATGTAAAACTCCTTCGTTTTAAGATACCAAGTAACCCGACTACATGGTTAACTTGATTGGCCGACTTTTTTTGTATAGCCGCCTATCATATGCAGACAGTTACCTGAAAAAACCTGAACTTGTGTTCGGGCGTGTTGCACTAGTAGCCTAATTCGGCTCTCGGTTCTCGGCAAAATGATTCAAGAGACTCATTATGTTATCCAATTGGGGTGCATGGTTGTTCTTCTATTAAGATGCACGTGGTGACAATTGACAGTGGAGACAATACATAAAAAGAATGAGTGCAGTGAGTACTCGTTCCATGTTTATCGTGTTCAGAGTCCAGACCTAATATTCTTCCAGTTTATTCGAATGTTATCCGCTAAAATTTCTCACCGCCTCAAAACTCCTTGTGTACCAACAAGCAGTGAAAACTAACACTTAAGGTTATCTTAATTTCTACACTATTATACATTTCCTTCAAGGAACGCTCAACGCATTTAACTTCTGGTTAACAAGTATCATTACAAACGGAAACGCACTAGAATTAAACCCCGGCTAACATAAATACCCTTTATAAAATCTCTCGTAAACACGCAGCACAGTAACAGTCTGCATGTTATGTAACGATTAATGTATACTATATAATATATTGACATTACCAATGGGAAACAATAATTAGTAACATTAAACAATGATTATGCCACCAACCACGTGGCATGATGCAAACTCTTTGTGTAAAAGTGTTACGTATTAATCCAACTGCTCCTGTTGTTTACATAAGTCTTTGCAAGAAAGTCAGCTTCATGTATTCCTGTAATTCGGTACCACAAAAAAGGGTGCACGGATTGTTCCTAATGCCAAAATGCTAAAGCTTTTTAAGGAAATTATGTGAAAATACTTACTGCAATCATATCAACAGAAAATTCGAAGGTAGTTTCCCAGGCAAGATAATAATTCCCCAATGGACGTGAAAAATTGTTATTATTGTAAGTTAATTGATTGCGAAATGAGATATTGTAGTAAGTTCATAAGTTTTCGTATATATGATTCCTGTGTATAGTTGTAAATGGCTACTTACCTTGTTTGAATTCTGTAATAAGATTTGATCAAACCTTTCGAAGGAATAAGTAATTAAGAGATTTCCCCTTAGGCTAACCTTGCTATAGGATTTTCGAGCATCTCAGAACAGTTCTGTACAGTAAGTGGTTCTGTAAGAACGAGTGTAATTTTTTAGCACGTAAATCCGGACTTTGTGGACGGGGATTCATATAAACAAGGAAATATGTAAGCTTTTGCTTGTTCTTTGTTTTAAGTTCTATGGCCTTTACTTTCTTAAGGTATGTTTAAGGTCTTGACTATTTTCTTAGAGATGCGTTAAACATAAGTTATACATTAACGTGTGCAGTATTATTAACATAGTACACATCTGTGGACATTCGCAATCTTTAAGAAATTGCGTGTTAAAATTCATTAATATAAAGTAGAAATGGGCTATATTGCAATAGTCTGTCATGTCAAACTGACACCTATATATTTACGTTTATGGGAGTAAGTAAACTTGAAATATTTAGATACGTTTAATTTTTAGATTGTCAAAAAGGCACTGTTTTTCTTATTTATATCTGTGCAAAATACAAGTATTCTTTTATACTTGTGAGTCTTGCCTTAAAACGAATGATTGATTTTTTTAAATCACTTTAAATCATATTGGGCTTAGATATGTAATATCATTCATATTTCTTAGTTCATCCATTTCGTTTAAGGATTAATCTGTGTGCTAATTTTACAAGAACGTATTTTCCTTTGTGATGTTTTAATTCGACAGGAATATAAAATGTTCAGTGACATTTTGTTGCTTCGAGTTCGACTTACTTCGATGTGAGTTCGAACAGATTACTTAAGTTATTTTTATTTATAATCTTTATATAATATTGATTTTCCTATATTTCTCCCTAACAAAAAACAATTGCGGTTAAGAAAAGCATGTTTAAGATTTAGAAGAAGTATATTTATTAGTTCTTGAAAAAATTCCGCCCATAAACATCGACCCTCCCTGAACCAAGGCGGAATTCAAGGTTAACGTAACGTTGACTTATAGATTCGTAGTTTAATAATTTTGATACACAATAGACCTAACTCCTGTATGAAGTCTAGTAAACCTACCCACTTGTGCACTGTCACAACTAATAGGATTAATTTTAATTGATTTTTATGTTTTTTTGTTTGAAGTAGTATAAAATACTAGTAAATTACATACCAAATCTAGTTAATATGAATCTTAAAGCTTTGGGAAATAAAAGCCCAATTTTTTCCTTATGATATATCTAAAATGAATCAAAACGAGACTCCACAATCTAAAGAATAATTCTCGCATCAAATTGGGAGTATTAGCAAACTTAAAAAACTAAAATTGTAAGATATATTTTAAGATAAAAGTTTCTGTTAATGTCGCAGTATCTTGAAGTACTCTTAAGTAATTGTGAGTCTTTCCTTAAGCCTTAAAATGATACTTTAGACATTAAACATTCTTTCGGGAATTAACTTCCGCTATTTGTGAAATTTCGAATATTGTACGCGTATTTGATTTTTACAACTCACATTAAATGCTTTGGGTGTGGACTAGTGATACACTACATAAACTTACTCTTGCTTGTACCTCTTATTCGACTAAAATGATTTCTTTAAAATGACACACTCTTTACTTGGTACTTTGCGTTTAAATCCAAACGTGTGTACTAATTGACAAGAGTTTATTTCAGTTTATAATGTTTTAATTCAATAGAAATATTAAACCTACATCAAAATTTCGTAGTTTCAAATGTGAGTAAGTCCAGGTTCCTTAAGTTTTTTGTTTGTATTCCTAATTTTCATACAATATTGATTTTCCTATTCTTCTCCCTAACTGCATGGTTCTGAAACAAAAGCATGTTTAACCCTTACTATTATGCAATCATATGGTTTATGTTTATGTATAATAGGTGGAATGTTTGAGTACAAAGTACATAAAAGAAAAAGCGTGAAATAATATGTTGAATGTTTAGACTATCAACCAAGAAGTATTTTAATTAATTCTTGAGGATAGATAAATTAAAATAACCCAACCCAGACCCAAATTTCAACCATCTCTCAACCAACTCTCCATTCACAGTTATATTGATTTATAGTTTTCCAGTTTAAAATTTTGGTTCACAATAGACCTACCTTCTGTATACTGCCTAGGAACCCTACCCACTATCGTTAGTAATTGGTTTTATGTTAATTGAATTTTTCATTAAAATGGTATCAACTTCGTCGGTTAGATCGTCATCACCCCAACCCCAGATCTGTTTCATTGGGTTGGAATCCTCAAATTTCTTGTCGGTTACGTGGATTGAATGTGACCCATCGCCAGTCCTCCTCACTCGGTTCTCGACAACATGCGCAGGAACAGTTTTGAGATCGTAAGCCCATCCAATCTTCGCAAAAAATTCTATGGTTGTGGCAACAATATTCCGACCGTAATATCCAAGTTCTGCTGTTTTGTAGTCCCACGGGAAAGTGTGGTGGTAATTGTGCCAACCTTCTCCGAATGCCATGAAACTCACAAAGGTACTTTCAGTTGGTCGTAGATTTCTACAGGGAATAAATACTGCTGTATTTTTGAGTGACGTAGACATGACTACAATATGAATCTAAATGTACCTGTCATACGGGCGAGATCCCCACCTATGAGCTACTGAATTAATCAGCAAAGTATGGTGAAAAACATGAAGGTTCCATAAGAAATTGATACTAATCAAGTGCAGCCACGGAACGTCCGGAGCAACAAAAGACATCACACTCAATGGAACGATAAATGCGGAAACGAAGACTAGCCGCCAGTAATATCTGAAACAGTCGCAAGCTTTAAAAAAACATTTCATAAATCCCCATCTAAACCTACTTTGCTTGGAATCGAACAACAGGGTCGTTGTCTAAATCTGAATAGTCCAAATTTGTCCACGTCTCTTTAAATTCCTTTGACTCTGGAGAAACAATCCATCCCATGTGAGAGTACCAAAATCCCCGTGTTGAGTTGTGAGGGTCAGCTGGAGTCTCAGAATATTTGTGATGAACTCTGTGGTCTCTGGCCCACTTGAATATTGGATACTGCATAATTCAAGTCCACAAAATTAAATTAATAATTCATCAGAGCTTTGGATGTCTTGTAATATCTTTCCACATTTCCTAACGTCTGTAACTTGTGCATAAACATACCTGAACAGCTGACGTGAACGTGTAAGCCAGAAGAATCTGCAATGGGAGGTTTGCTTTAAAAGTCTTATGAGTCCAGTATCGATGCGCCCCCATAATAACTCCCAAACCGCCAGAGAATCCGAAGAAATATGCTAACACAGAGACAGAAAATACATCAAATGTCTATCAATTTTATATACTTACAAATTAAGGATTTACCAGGGAGGATCAACCGCGGGTACTGAAATGAGTACAACAAGTACCCTCCATAAATCCCAAAGACATGAAGCAGTGTTACCCAAACTGTGGATACCACGTATTTTTCTAGTCCAAAGGGCTTATCCACAAAGGAACAGTAGTAGTTGTTTCCTTTCACATCATTTCTATCCGTACGCGGAATAGGTTCCATTTCGGCTTGAGATTGGTTAAATAATTTAACCAAGAACACCAAACTCCTGTGCGGTAAACTGATCACTAAGCAAAGTCGGTTTAATTCATACTCTAGCTATCAGAATGCTCCAGCTAAATATAAATTTACTTAGTGCACACCATGTTTCAGCTAATCATGATTTTCCCAGGTCAAAAACAGTAAAAGGTTACTTCCAAACTTGAATCATACAATTCCATTAATCACTGACTTTTATTTTCACACGGAAATTAAATATCTAAGTTTTACATCGGTTCACGAGTATTTCACGAGTCAAGGATACTCGCATAATGTTTCTCTGCTCGTAACCCTGAAACCAAAACACCTAGCAACATTAATTGCAATATAGCTGAGAATCATGCTACTATAATTTCAGTACCTTATTCAAATGTAGTTCTCTACGATTTCTTACTACAACAATCCTTGTGTACCAACTAGCAGTGAAAAAATCATAGGCACGCCTGCTTCAGTCAGTAACTTCATTTTTCCGTATTCCATACATCAAATATAACTAAAACCAAAGGTCTTAACCAGTCCACTAAGATATATTTTCTTAAAGAATCCTTCAACACTATAAACTTGTGTTTAACAAGTATCATTTAAAACGAAAAAGCACTTGCTTAATACGTTAATACCCCGGCTACCGCATAAACACCTCATGGATTAAGGTAGAAATCTCTTATAATGCACAGTCTGCATTTAATTTAACGCGTAATGCATATAATATATTCACATTACCCGTGGGAAAAAATACGAAATAACCTTCACCTAGGATAACGCCTCTAACATCATGACAAGATACAAACACTTGCTGTAAAGATTATACATATTAATCCAAGTACTCTTGTGGTTTACATAAGTCTTTGCAAGAAAATTCAAATTCGGGTGTTCCTCCAATTCTTTACCGCATATAAAGTTTGGACGGATTGTTCTGCATGTCAATCAAGTTTATTAGAGAAATAACGATCCGCGTAGCCTAACAATTGTAACGGCTAGGTTCTGCTGGGCTGAATAAAGTCCTAGCGTCCTGTGGGATGACCGCGCAGGAGGGTAGACTTCATCGAATTTAGTGACAATGAAATAAACGCTTTTAAATAGAACACGGGATTATGAACTAATAAAAGGGATATTTATTAAATAACTTGGGGATACCACGTTATTATTGAGGCAAGTTGAGACATAAGATTTCATACAACTTGGAAACAGAATGTCCCAACTCAAGAGCATTAGACTGAATGATTTAATCTAAGTAGAAATATAAGAGACTCAGGTAGAACCCGGAAGAGACGCTATCATATTAATTAGATTATTGAAATATTTAGAAATGAATTAAACTCACATCTAGGGAGCAATAGCCTAGAATAACCTAGATACAACTATCCTCTGCAGAGTAATGCAATACTCTGAATTCCCCCTAATGCTACTCTATCCTTATGCATTACATATGCTAAGCTAGTAGCATTCCTCTGATTTCTCCTATTCCTCTGAAGTACGCATACTGACGTCCATCTACATTTCCCCTAAAAAGAAACAATTTGAAACGGCGGTCACAGCGCCCTGACCTTTGCTTGTATTATTAGGACCTGTGACATAATTAATCTATATATCTTAACCTATATTATGGCCAAGTCCCATGTCCCTCGTGCTACAGGTTAATGAGGAATTAATTAATTAAGAATGGTTGATGGTGACTCGTGTCACCAAGTGAGGCACTTTGAGACTACACATTATTATGTGGAAGGCTCTAGTGAACTTTACAATTATGTGTAAATGTTACACTCCCCTTCTTAAAGATTACTTAAGGGTATTTATAACACTAAGTAATTAATTGTAGGTGTGTACTATTAGTTATACTGGAAAAATTAATGATACCCCTTGCGTAAGTATATGGCTTTTCCAGAATTATTGGCAGTCTTCAGGCAGAAGATGACCTTTATTAAAGTATTATCAAAATGAGGAAAACTAAATACTGAAGTTAGTTAAGGTTAACCTCGTTTCCAGTGACACAATTAAGGACAGTATAAGGAAAGAGGAAGAAGTATCAGTTTTTCATTAATTACACCAGCCTGCCACCATTAATTCCGGAACTCGGATTGGTTGAACTTCTTCTTCTGGGTAGGTATGCGAGGGCTAATACACTGAAGTTATTTAAATGCATCCTACCCTCACTGTCACTTCCAACTACAGGAGGCTTCGTAGAAATAATTGTCAAAGCCACCCTCGTGGACTTATATGAGTTTGTAGAATTATTGTAAGGTTAGGAAAGGTAAAGGAAGTCGCTAAACGCTTGCAAACCAAAACTAACCTTTGCGATAATCATAAATCGCACTGCAATCTGGAGGATCTTTGCCCCGAAACCATACACGATGCCTAACCGGAATACGCAATTCTGAGTTGGTCATCTCATCCCCTATTCCAAAATGAAAATATGGGAAAGCCGCATCCATGCGCGTCGGAGATTTTATCCGCGATAAACCGCTCTTGGAATGAAACACCACCTTATCATCTAATTCACTAATAAAGTACTTATCATATCCTACATTACCATGGCTTAGATTTTCTCCGATGTCTTCGATAAAGGAACTTGCTGGGAGAATAGTGGGACTACATGTTTGTAGTTGGTGACTGATTGTAGAGAGGAACGAGCTGTTTTGCGTGCCACCATCGAATGGGAATCCTGAATGGGATTTCCCGGAGTCAACGGAAGAAACCTCTCCGTCAAGCGACGTTGAAGAGGGTGCGGCTTCCACCCGTAAATTAGCAGCAAGAATTGGCTGCATTGTTTGAGTCCTAGGGTTCTCTGGACCTCTTTCATCCAGGCACCAGTTGCCATCTCCATCCGGATGACCTACAACAATAGGCAAAGTATGAGGATAGGGCCCTTTCTCATGAAACGTCGTGTCCTCCTCTATACGTGGGACAAAATCGAAGACTTTACGGCTGTTTTGGGAATACAACCAGGACGAACCGTCCTGAGGAACCTGAAGGGTCCTATCTTGAACAAGTGGATCGGGTTTCGAACCCGGTGAAACATGGATTACGTTTGAGGACACCTCTGTTATCCATGACTCAAAACAGTCCATTGGACATAAATCGACCTGATGGGTCAGTAACTGTGGACCAAGACCACGAATTTCAGACATGTCTGATTGCACATTATTTGTGCCCATAGAGTCAAACGGAACCTTTAATCCCCGTGAATTTGATGAAAGGTCAAAATGGGACCAGTGTTCACTTACTGGAACACTGGGGTTACCCGATAAGTCAGAATTTGAGATGTCGTGGATAGCGTCGGTGCTGTTCCAGACAGGGAAGACGTTGCTGGTCTTCCAGGGCTCGTCCTGTGCAGGAGCGAGAGTTGAAAGCAGGTCATCCTTCACTTCCACCGAATTTCTGAAGGATGTTTCCTCTCGGAAGTCCAGGACCAATGTTGGCATTTGTTGCAAACAAACCCCGTCCTCACGGTCATCTGACGGCGAGGGCTGAGGAGGAAGGCACTATGCGCCGATCGTGTCTTTGGTTGCATCCAGAGTGATTGACTGGACGGTCTCGGTCTCAGGTTCCACAGATTGTGGCTCCTCGGTTGGCTCAGGTTTAGGATCTTGGACGCACGAGGTGACTTCTGTGGTCGCTGAGGTGGATGTCACAAGAGGAAGCAATTTTCCTGAATCTCTGTTGAACCCATCTTTGAAGTCCTCAATGTCCTTGAAGAACGGTGACCTAGGCCGAAGGAGTAAAGCATACCGTTCTTGGTACTTACGACTCTCTTCCTTCTCGGCGATTCTCCTCGCAGCTTTTGAAATCCTGACGGGCTTCTCCGTGGCCCCCGGAGGAGTTCTCGTACCCGCTGTCCCGTTTGAGACCGCGG
>JAQGAB010000147.1:0-39366 GCA_034696565.1 Isotomurus graminis
AACACATTTTAAAAATGTGGGAATAAAGAAACATTGGGCATGTGCACAGTGACTATTACCAGCCAGATTGTAACCATCCTAAGACAAAATATGATCCAGTATAAATGGAATCATTTTTTCCCTTAAAAGTATATTATGCAGTGCGGCTTTCGAATTTATCCAGCGATTAGTTGCTTTTAAGCTGTTATTAGAGGATATATATCCTATAAACAGACCTTGATTCTACCTAGCAAATCTTTCAAAGCACTTTGCATAAAAATAGTTTGGAAAATAGTTGACGTGTCTGGGTTCATGTCTACTTTTGAGTTGACAAAATGACATCGACTGACAAAAATGTTAAGTTTAAGACTTTAAAGTTTTGTCAGTTGTAGTTGTTGCTCAGTTGCAAAAGCTAAATGAACATAAGCTACATTTAGTTGAGTATATCGGAATGTCATTGGGTACGACGAGAGGATGCAGAAAGTTTAGGAACAGGTAGAATTTTGGAATGACATGTTTTGTATAAAATTGAAATGGACTTTTTAATGCCAGATGCCCGGACAATTTAGAGTAATCATCGATCCAAATGATTTTGGACAAAGGGTGTACGTTAAAATTAGTCAACATTTATTGTGACAAATACGATATTTATAGTGGCCGGAAACGAATTCAGTTATGCCTAGAGTAGACTTTTTTGAATCGCGATATTTATAATGGCTTTTTGCGATATTTTTAATGGCCAAATAGATTTGTGCCTTTTACAATCCGTTTATTTTTAAATTGGGGAACTGAGGCAACTCGCCACCACCGACCATCCTATGAGAGTGCAAGTGAAATGAAAAGTAAATTAGAGATAGAGAGTAAGGGAGGAGTTATAAGCCACTGTGGGGAAAGAGCGAGTCGTGTTTGGTCTTGTAGAAGGAAGGGAGGGATGTGATTGGTAGTTGTAGTGGGTGTAAAGAGCGGCTTAGCAGTGTAGAGTGCAGCTGCTTTAGTGGATTGTGTCGTTACTGATGGTTGCTACGCTCCAAGTTTTCTTCATACTGATTGACACACCAACGTCTTATTGAAGAGATTTCTGGACAATTTATCAATACTCTTTTTCATGCCAAATTCTCATAAGTATACCTCAAACTGTATCTAATTGTACTTAATTTTGTGCTAAGTGTGAATCAATTTGCAACAATATTTGAGCCGAGGATCATTTACTTTTAAGTGGAAGGACATGTATCATATGTTTCTACAGAATTTTGAACTTACATTAAGTCTATTTAAGTGAATCATTTGCATATAGGAAGCATCAGGTTCTTTCTTCCTGATATTTTTAACCAGTCGAGAAGTTTAAATACAAATATGTAAAAATATATTAGAATTATAATTTTCTTACAAGTAGAAATCTTTAGACGTAGTCTCAGTATTTAGTATATTACATTAGTTCGTTGATGAGCTTACATCAATTTTTATAACCAGTATACAGAAAGTGTGATACTTTGACAAGTCGATCGATAGGAAATTTCTGTCCAACGTGTATAAGCTGACCATGTTCGTCATATAAACTTCAGCTTAATATTATCGGAATATTCAACATATGGGTTATTGCATATGTTATGTGCATCAACCTTAGAAAATAAATAATTCAATTAAATTTCCTGCAGCAAGACTTGTTGCTACTAAATGATGTGGCACAAGGTGAAATTACCCCTCATTAGTCTGGTTGCTTATGCCAATTCGTTATCGAAAATCGAAGTTTCTCTCTCTCTTCTTGCATTTCTGGACGCATGCAACACGAGCTCAAATATCTTCAGGCAGTAAATCTACTTTGGACATTATGGATCTTAAATTCTTTATGGCAATTTGTTGTGTCATAATCAAAACCCAACTGGTAAGAAGTTTTGAGTCAGCATCTTCCGTGCAACGTGAGGTGCTTGACATTATCAATGGAATTTAAGATTGCCATGTCCACTTGTATGAAGACTCTTTGGACCTCCCTGGCCCAATTACTCCCCGTTCATACTCAACGTGGAAGATGGAGTTTAAGCTTACTGACGGATCCTTATCCCTTAAATACCATCCGCATCCAGAGAATGATAACAGTGTTGACTGGTGCTACAACGTCTCAATTTCTACTGCTAAATTTAAATTTCCGCCTTGTTTATTCATCATAGTTTTCTGGGGATACAGTTTTAAAGACAGAAAAAAGTTTGCGATAGGCCAAACGCTTAGGAATGTTGACGAATGTATACAAGTATTAGATCCTAGAGAACGACCTATAACTGTATCCCGAACAGCGTACTTTTTGTTATACACACCACATAATGAACATGAGTGGGAAAATATTTGGTTTGACCAGTTTGTTCAAACCAAAATATTTCACAGGGTTGTCATACGTTTGTACAAAACAAATTTCAACACGAATGAGCCTCGTCACGCTAACACAAATCCCGACAAACGAGTCATAAGTCAATTGTATTATTTGTGTTCGACTTGTTCATCTGATTTTGAATTTTTCACTTTAATGAATCACTCTGTACACGGATTCTTAAACCTGTTTAATGCATTCACAAATATTAATCACAAAATGTGGGCATTGCAATTGGTTGATGAAGACGAATTCAAGTTTTTTTCCGACGTAAGCAAATTCAACTTTGTGCTCAATAAAGTTCACCCAACTAAGGTAGCTTCCTTTATCCCAAAACAACTCCTTGTTGAAACCTATAAATCCAGACGCATAGCAGATATATTCATGTTAAATTTACTCGCACGGAAGAGAAATATAACCCTGACATATGACCTTAAGGTCGTGTTAAACAACGAACCATATGACATGCCGAAAAAACGTATGTGGACAAGATACGTTACTATGAGCCTATCTGGTGTTTACAGCAATCCAGAGTTTGAAATGGTAGATGAAAAAATGCACCCTCGGGTATTTCTAAGCTTTGAAGGATACACGTTTCTAACGTGCTATCAAGAGCCCATGTTCACTCTGCAATTTTTCATTTCACCCTTCCAATACGAATTATGGGTAGCACTGCTTGGAACCACTTTGATTTTATTTATTATTCTGCGTGTTTATGTTAAATTCTACTTCAGACGGCACTCCACAAGTTTCTCGTCTGCCTTATTTATCTTTGCGACAATCACAGATGACTCGTGCGGAATGCCTAATGAAATTTCGAAAGCAGCGGCTGTCAGATTGGCTCTTGGCATGTGGTTTTTAGCAGCAGCTATATTCGTGAATCTTTATACAAGCCTCTTGGTCACCGGGCTCACTTCGCCGTTTCCGTCTCAAAGTGTTTCAAAGTTTTCAGACCTTACGTTCATGAAATACTCTCAGGAAACGATTTACAATGATCTTTTATGGGCTAGAATTTTTAAATCATACGAAATTGATGATTTTTCCACCCACCTTTTAAATTACTTTAAAACATTTGTGCAAAGAAAGTTTGATCCAGCTAAGGATTTTGAATTGTTCACTTCAGCAACGACGAATGACTTGGAAGTATACTTTTTAACTGAGGTTCAAATAGATTTGAATCGCGATTTGACTTACATGACAGATGGAAGATATATTGGTGATGCGCTGATAACTGAAGCTTTTAAACAAACACGCCGAGCTTTCACTGAGAGTGATATGAACGTATATCAATGGTTTGAAGAAAAGCGAAGCAGTAAATGGATTATTGATCATTTAAGGCCATTTTACTTAAACGTATCAAGGTCCGATGGTGTTCTATTCAACTTAATTGTGCCCTGGCACATACGCCACCCATCTAAGCAAGCAGAAAACAGAAATGTAAGTGTTGCTAGGGCTGTGGAACGATCAATAACAAAATGTGAACGTTCAGTGTACACTGACGTGATGTCAAACGTATTGCTGGAAAAAGAGTATCTTTCCAAGCGATATCCTCAGATCAAATTCTTTCTGTCAAATGACGAGATATTGGGTAGAAGCACGATGTGGCAGTTCCCAAACTTGGGAGACGAGGCTCCAGTTGTGTCAGATCTTAAAAACGTTATCTCCACAGGTATTTACGCACAACTTTTAAAATATTTCAACTCTGCGAGGTATGTAGGAAGGCACACGGAACGCTTAAGTGAAGATGGAATAAGTAATGGTCATTCTGGATTTGTTGCACTTAAGTTAACTGGAAAAGTTCAAATAGTATTTTTGATTTATTGCGCTGCAATGTTAACAAGAGTACTTCTTGTTCTATATGAGCGATGCAAACTTAATGGACACATCATGTATCATAACTTTAGAGTAATATTGAAGAAGAACTGTTACTTGTTTTTACGAACATTCCAGCACACATCGTTGGCACTTACACGTGCGTTACTCAAATATTACAATAAGATCCAGAAAAAGAAAAAACCACACAATCCAGTAATTGATACGGAATGAGTCACATTTGTTACATAATAATAATGCACGGATGTAAGTGACCATTTGAAAGTATGGAATACAGCTTGGAATTTAATAAAAATTCTTGAGATTAAGCCGTGAAAAACGACAAGCTTAATTTACATCTGTTGTATTGTTACCTGGTTCAAGAGATGAGACAAAATGATCTATTAAAAAAACCTAAACATAGAATTAGTTTCTCCTTCTTGTTGTATATTGCACAGCAGTGAGTCGTTGTACTTTTTTTTAACAACCCACTACATTTAAACACTAACTATCAAGACTAAAACACAAGAAAACGCTGTTAACGATCTCCTTTTAATCCTTTAAAACAAAATTGTTAAGCAAAGTATACAGTTCACCGCATGCAAACAATGAAACAATAATGTTTTAAACAATATCAACCTTTAACTGTGAAGTTTACGTTTCTACCTTTTTCTTTTATGGCATAATATAATTGTAAATTTAAACACAAGGGCTTTTGTCATTGGGTTCCTATTTAAATAAAATTTTGTTATTGTTATTGTAATCCAGGTATTTTATGTTTCATAAAAGTGGTCATTAATGATGTTTATTTTATGAAAACTCCAGTTTGAATATGCTTGTTTTGTAATATGTAATGATCTCGAATGCGAAGGTTTAATTAAATAAACTAAACGGAACTAACAATGACCGTGTTACATAAATGAACGTTACGAGAGATATGTTGTTCTTGACCTGTGTGTTCTTTAGCAGAATTCTTGTGTTTTCTTAGTTCAAATGTTAATTTTATATTGCCTCGTAACCAATAGTTATGTTTGCTTAAAATAATACAAGTTATAAACAAAACCCTTGCTCAGAATCTACGATTTTGCCCAGGTAACTGGTGCATATAGCAGTATACGTGATGGGACACTATCCGTCTGTCTGTCAGATTGCGATGCAGCTCAAGAGCCACTTCACCGATCGTGACCAAATTTTATGGGGACGTTACATAAGCGATTCGGACCTCCAGCCCAACAATTGGTGTCAACAGAGACCAAACGAAGCATAACTATTCTCGATTTTGTCACAGTCTCAAGAAATATTAATTTAAAGCAACTTTGGTATTAGTTTAAAAGTTTAAAATCGTTGGAGCAGAGTTCTTAAGTGGGGCTTAAACGTACTTATTTATGAGGCATATTTATGTTTATAAGTGTGTATTAATGCCTGATTTTGTGTGTATGAGGTATTCCGTCACCTGGGCTTAAAAAGCTGCTTGGTGTAGGGTTTTTACATAAGCTTCAAATTGAAAAATCTTCTCATGTCAGTGCGACTTATTCTTGACTCTGACGTTACGAAACTTGACCTAATGGCGTTCGAGGATATCCACGACGGGCACCTTTCTAGTGGCTTAGACGAGTAAGGCTTTACGTTTGAGCTCGCTTCTTTCCAAACCCCTTTCTTACCGCGTCATCATTACAATGTAAACACAGAGTAGTGGCCCATAATCGCGGGGAGAGAAGCACATCACAGCTTTTTGGTTGTCCCTTGGAAAACCGTTTCGGTATTAGTAGTAGGGCTATCGGTAGACAACATTCTTATAAACTCTGCAACGATATGCAAAATAACGTTGACGTAAAATTCCTCAATTAGAATGTTATTGATATAATGTAGCTGTAATTTAAACTATTAAAGTGTCTCTAGATTTACGTTGAAGATGTATGATTTACATTGTCTGTCCCCAGTGATAAATATCCCCATAAATACCTCCATGTGCATCATGTATTGTTTCATTATTACCCAAGTGACAATTAGTATGGAACAAGATTTTAATTCTAATGGTTTATTACATGTAAGATTCATTTCATAAATATTCGCAGGTTTATACAATCACTACAATTTTAAAATATTATTGCTGTCGCTAGAATGTTTTGTGAGTTAGAAAGTTGAAGTGCTCTTATAGGAGGTTGGGAATCAAGTCAAGTTTGTAGTTTATATAAACAAATCAGGCTTAACCCTTGTATGTCGATGTAAAAATATCCTTAGCAACCAGTTGTATTCTTTGCCCAGGTAACTGGTGCATATACGAGGATAGGTGAAGTCACGCTATGTATCTGTCCCTCTGATTGTTCGCGATTTATCTCAAGACCCACCAAACTTATGATGTTTCGTTTGCGAGTCGGACCTCCCGCTTACAATTTGGTGTCGATCGGAGTGCTGGTTGACCCGTGGGGGTCACCTAAATGGGTCAAAACATCAATCGCTAACGACGGCAGAGGCCAAACTAAGCATGACTCTTCTCCTAGTTTTCCACAGTCGCAAGAAATAGTAATCTACAGCAACTTTGGTATTCATATAAAAAATCGAAATCGTTGCAGCAGACTGCTTAAATGGGGCTTAGAGGTACAAACATTTGCGTCGCTAACGACAGCATAGGCATATGTGTGATTATTTTTGTGTGTATGGGGTCTTCAGTTACCTGGGCTTAAACCGGCTGCTTCGGGTAGGTTTTTCTATTTGATTTCGAATGAATGGTACGAGACATACTTCTCCCTACAATTTTACGTTTCACTAATACTTTACAGCTTTACATTTTATTTTTAATTATATTGTATTTGCTTTTAACTTTATAAATCAAGCTCAATAGCCTTAACATGTTAGTGTATAGCGTTTGGAATTTCCTAGTCGTGAATTCCAAATTCACTTCATTCAAAATAATCATGCTAATAGCACAAGATAATAACAATTCTTTTCCTCCGCCGTGACGTAATAGCTCTGGTATTGCAGTATTTAAACATTGGTTGCAAAAGCACTGACAGTGTATAATATAATTTTCTTGCAAACAGATTAAATAGTACTTGTAATTCTATAGTATGCGTAAGGCAAGTGAAGTATACGCTAGGTTTCCGTCTTTCGAATGCCATAATGCACACGCTTGTTAAAATTGCAGAGCAATAAATAAAAAATAGTATCTGAACTTTTCCAGCTAACTTAAGTGCAACAAACTCAGAACGATTATTAATTCTCTTGGTTTCTTCACTCGATATGTTTCTGTTTCTCTCAATGTACCTTGCAGCGTTGAAATATTTTACTGTTTGGCTATATATTCCTGTGGAAATAAATTGCTTGATGTCTGAGACAACAGGAGAATCTTCTCCTAAACTTTGAAAGTTCCACATCCTGCTGCTTCGTAAAATTTCTTCGCTTGAGAGAGAAAATTTGACGTGCGGGAATCGCTTAGAGAGATACTCGGATTCCAAAATTATGTTCGACACCAAGTCAATATACACGGATTTTCCACATTTTGTGATTATTCGTTCCACAGATTTAGCAACACTAGAAGTTTTGTCATTTTCTTTCTTAGAAGGATAGCGTATATGCCATGGGACGATCAGGTTGAATAATACAGCGTCTGATCTTGTGACTTTTGGGAAAAATTGCTTTAAATGATCAATCATATATTTAGTGCTTCGATTCTCTTTATACCACTGATTTGCATTATTATCATTTTCTACATGTGCACCACTTGTTTTGTGATGAGCTTCGCTAATTAGTGCATCTTCAATGTGAGAATTAAATCTCTGAGGACTAAGATACAATTTAAGAATTCCACGCATTCCGATTCTAGTCTCATACATAAACGTACTTTCTAACCCTCTCGATATTCCTCGTGAATACAGCTCAAAATCTTTATCCGAATCAAATTTTCTCTGCTCAAATTTTTTAAAGTAATCAGTAATTTTCTTAATCATATCCCTCTTGTTCATTGGAAAAAAAACTCTAGCCCATAAAAAGTCATCGTATATTCTTTGTTGAGAATATTTCATGTACGTCAGGTCTGAAAATTTTGAAACACTCTGAGACGGAAACGGAGAAGTAAGCCCGGTGACAAGTAAGCTTGTATATAAATTTGTGAATATAGCCGCTGCTACAAACCACATAGCTAAAGCTAACCTTACAGCTGTGGTTTTGGAGATCTCAATTGGCATTCCACAACTATCATCTGTGATCGTAGCCAATATGAAAAATGCAGGTGAGAAATATCTGTACTTCTTAAAGAAGTAGTTCACATAAACACGCAGAATTAAAACTAAAATTAACGCCGTCCCAAACAATGCTACCCATAATTCCCATTGGAAAGGAGAAATGAAAAATTGCAACGAAAATATAGGTTTTCGGTAACATGTTAGAAACGTGTACCCCTCAAAACTCAACAATACCTTCGGGTAATGGTTCTCGAAAGTAAGTTTGTAGTTATTAGGCTCAGGTAGGCTCATTTTGACGTATCTCGACCATAATCGTTTTTCCTGGGTGTCTAATGGACTCCTGTTATCGTAACTTTTAAACTTGATTCCATATGCAACAGTGATATTTCTTTTTTGAGCGAATAAACTTAGCATTAAAGTTTCTGCAGCACGCTTAGATTCAAAAGTTCCGCGGATATATTTCTTTGGAATAAAAAAAGCTTGGTTAGCGGGATGAACATTATTAAGCACAAAATTGATATATTTTTGGTTGGAACAAAACTGAATAAATTCCTCCTCAAAAAGTTCCAGTGCCCACAGATTGTGATTTACAGTTCTTGTGAATTCTGAAAACTGCTTAACGGAACTTTGCACTGATTGGCTCATGGGAGTCAACAACTTTTTGTCTACAGAACAAGTGGAACACAAATAGTACGATCGACTGATATATAATTGTTTGGGATCTTCAAAATATGATTCCTGCGCATCTAGACTTTTTTCTTCATAAAAACGCAAGCCAATCTTGTGAAATACGTAAGAGTAAGGATGTCTTTCAAACCAAGTTTTTTCAAACTCAGTCTCGTTCTCCTGAGTATACAATATCAAAAACGCATTGGCAGCCATAATGATCTTATTATACTTGTTCCCATTCATCAGAATGCATTTATTTGCATTTTGGAAGGAGTGTTGAAACAACGACGGAGCATTCCTGTCATATGTTTCTTTTATGAACCGATTTCCTAAAAACATAATGATGTACACACATCCAGATAATCTTGCTTTGAGGACTGGTATCGAAACTGCTTCACACCATTCATCCGACGTATTCAGTTCTAAGTTACCTTTATTACTGTGAGTGAATGTAAAGTTCCAACTTGAAAACGAACGGGGAGAAATGGGACCGTTGAGGTCCAGTGAGTCTGCATATAGATGGACATGACAATCCTGAATTTCGTTTATTGTATTCAAAACTTCACGTTCCAGAGAAGTTAAGGATTCAAAACTGCCTCCCAAAGATCCTTGTAATATCCCGGCGCACGCAGCAACAAAAAACGTAAAATGCATACCTGGAATTGCAAGTATAGTCTCTTTCACTTGTCTAGCGATTCTGAGTATGACAGAATCTGCTGCTGCTAAAAGGTATATCATCCACCAACAGGTGTTGCAACCCTTTATACATTAAAGCTAGTACGAAAGAAAAATCGATTTTCGATCGCAAAGTAGCACACTGAACATGCAAATGACAGGTTATTTCAATTGGTGATTCAGCTCTCTCCAGAAAGCCCAACCAAATTATTCAGTAGCTTAAGTTATGCTTGTGCAAATAATGACGAATTGTAATAAGATGTGGGCCTGTAAATGCGGCTGCCAGTATGATATGGACGAACTATGAAACTAAATAATGTAAGATTATTGTTGAGCCTGGAATGAGTCCTAATCAATAAACCCGAGTGAGAGCACAGTAGAAGATGCTAGGATTTCAGACCAAGTTCACGACTACTTTATTCTGGAGAGTTACTGATTATTATATTGTGGACAGAGGAAGGTGGAACTAGTTTAAGAGGTTAGGGGGTTAGTTTCCTGACAAAGGAAACCAACCGGTCTCTGTCTTGCTCCCATACAACACCACTTATAACTAACTGTCAGCGAATAGCACTGACATAATAATGATTCCAATACCTTGTTTGGATCGTCTACCTAGGGTATCCTAGGTTACCTTGGGGCCCATCCGGTATGCATAATTTAATTTGCAACCACAAGAAACCTTTCCTTGGTGTAAACTTCAAGTAGATTAGTTCAGGAAAATGCAGGAAACAGTTACTTGTAAACCATAAAAATAAATATATATTTTGGTGTAGTTCCACACAATCAGCTTCTCATCTCCGCGCACAGAAGCCTTGAATCCTTGATGACTGTAGCGTAGTAGGTTGGCGAATCCAAGTTTTTATCCTCTCATTAGAGGTCAAAAATATAATAAACTAAAGAGTCAATTATTATGCTAAACTCAGTCAGTTCCAAGCCTTTATAAATGATAAATAGTTTAAAATAAACTTAATCGTTAATAAATGGGAAATTCATCCACACCAATACTATTTTTTAAGTAAACATGAAAGCTTTACAAGTATGAATTTCATAATGGCTCAAGTGTATAAAGTACGCGTTTTATTGTTACTTTGATGTAGTTGTTAATTTCAATACCCATGTCATGTTTGTAATTTTTATTATCTGAAGTCACAATTGCGTCATAAAACATGAGGTTCAGTTCTACATGGTTTCTTATTTATGTCGGTGGTGGTTGTGTTTAACTAGGTGGAAGGAAGTCTACGTAGACAGGGAAGTATTAAGCAAGTCAACTCCCCAGACTTGTCATTCTCAATGCCAACAACCAATTCATTTGATCATACAAATGTCAACTCTCTTTTCCTTGATTAAAATCCGGTCCACGTGTAACCATTCCCCAGCTAAATTGTAAGATTAGCTCAACTCGTACATCCTTTGGGTATCTTTTGGTTGAGTTCAGGCTCTTGTGGGCCTTAAGGTTCATGAGTGTGAGTGAAGTCAAATTAAAATATTCGTTGGTTTATTTATTTCGTCTATTTCTTAATTGAGACACAATTTATTTCGTATTGTGTTTACTATTTACTCGTACATTTCTTTTCTCTCTTTCGCATTCTCTCCGTCTGTGTCTAAAACTCTCGACTTAGCCTCTTTATTAGCTAACCTTAACCTCAATTCCTCCACCGAGATCTACAACGGATGTATTCGGATCACATCCTGTTGTGTCTCCAGAGAACCACATTATTTTGTAATGTGACTTAACTAATAATTAACCATCATTAACAAATAGTTGAATAATTAATCATGATCTCATCATGATATCACAATATAGAGCTATTTAACCTAACAATGCAGCCATTTTGGACGCTTAAAGCCAAAATAAACATTTCTTGCAAAACTGTGACCTTTTTCCCATTTATTAGGAGGAATTAAGAATTTCCATTGTGAAGGCTACAAATGCAACAGCAATTCCCCCAGCTAACAATTCAAACTGTACAATAATATAACCTGTCATGCTTAAATTGACTGGTTTTGTCGGTGGAGATTGAGTATGTTTAAAACTGATGTTCATCTTGTAATTCTTTGTACACATCAGAATCCGTAAAACTCAACCGTAAAGAGCTTTAAAGAATACTTCCTTACCTAGATACATGTACAGATGAAGTTTGTAACGTGAGTAGGATAGTTGAGAGTCCTCAGTGTAGTCACCGTGAGTGAATCAGAGCAACGGGTAGGAGAGATGGCATACGGACTGTCAATAAGGCGACAGTTAGCTCAGTTGGTAGAGCATCTGACCGGATATCAGTGTGCCCGGGATCGTACCCCGGACTGTTCGTTTCTTTTTGACTTGAATTCTGTATTGCAAATCTCTTTCCGTTACAAGTTTAATTTGGAGTTGCAACGCTTGCATTATAATTTGTAAATATACACGACATCCTATTAGCGCTATATTATTGCATGACCTAATTTTATGTAAATACGTAGTAATGATATTCTTATATTCTATTCTATTAATTTTAACTTTTTTATATTCCTATTCCTTTTTGAATTATAATGTTTGTTAAGTCGGATGTAGATTGCTTAATCATTCAGTTTTCAAGTGATGCAAATATTCTTCCTCAACAAAATCAGCTGTCTTCTGAGAGTACGACTTGTTGCTTCCCACCAAACATTATCGATTTTTCCTCACAACTCTTTGTCTTCCAGCCCCGAGTTTCCTCTGATTTTTTCCTTCCACTCAAAGAGAACCAAACGATCTGATGCGTTCAGCTTTAGTACACTTAATTGTTATTAATTGTAACTTCGTCATAAACTGTGGTCCGGGTTGGAAGGTTCAGAGGCTAGCAAAAAGTTTGCAAATGCTTCCAGTTTTCGGGAGACCTGTGCAAACTTAAATACTTGATTTACTTTTGAAGTAACAAATGCTGATCAAGTGACTTAGTAACTCGAATATTTAGGGAGATGGATAAGTGAGCGTGAGAGAAATCCTTAAACCTAACTACCCGTTTTAGTCTCTCGCCATGAGACAGCACGAAAAGCAGTCCAAATATTACAAGAAGTAAAGCTATTTTCTTTTATTTATATAAACATGAAATTGTAACTCCCCTAGAGTTCTTGAAGGTCAGACTTGTAGAAATTTAAATAACACGAAACACTTAACCATTCCACAGAAAACTAATACACGAGATAATCTTATGGGAGATGCGGAACTTCACTCCTACAAGGTTAGCACTTTAAAAACCCGGATAAATCTGTTGGTATTCGTAGACATCCCTGCCTACCTGTCATCTCCCCAGCCATCGATTTCTCTAGTTACTATTAATACCCTCCTCTCTACTCCTACTCAATTCTCCAGTCCACAACACTCCGTGATTCTTTATCCTCTTTCAACTATTCTTTGTACACGCAAATATGTTACCCTGTATTACCACAACACCTTGTGAAAAATCAGGTACACAGTGTTAACCCTAATGAGTATGGATTTACTCACTCAGAGCTATTTAAATATGAGACACAAACGTCTCTCGCAAATGAAGAATTAAGCTGCAGTATTATTAATCAATTGCTGATTAAATAGATTAATATTGCAAACATCAAAATGAGAGTAAAGAGAGTCGGGTTAATTCCAAGCTGTCATTCTTAGTGATCTCCACACCTTTAACGCCTTCTTGGCTCATCAGCTTCTGCAAGTACCTTTACACTTTAATATTCATGAATTCATCGAAGATTAATCAGTCAATAATTTTGAGAGCAAACTAAACCGATAATGGAAGGATTGCGACCTACACGTGTCACGAAATATTTCGGATAGGGACAAAGTTTCCTCACTAACTGGTTCACTGCCAATTGTGAGGAATATGAGGGTATTAGACGGATATATGATCTGACTGCGTATCGGAAGGGAGATTAGGACCCTTGGGATGGACAGCTGCTTAGCGGCACAAAGGTAGAATTGCTGGGCAATATGGAGAACTCCTCCCACAACTCCTCCTCCTCTGGGGATGAATGAGAATGATGAGGGGTGGGGAAAGTGTCCTAAAAGGGGACTATAGGTCCACAGGGCACTTTCTCTTCACACAAACAATGATGCACAACACAACAACACTCACACCCTCGTAACACTTTATTCTGCAGACGGGCATCAGCACAACACAATACCATGATGAGTACGAAGTGTACTTGTCAGCATTTGAAATAAAACAATAAACCTTTAGATAGGTTTTTAATTAATTTAAGCTCAGAAGGAGTGAATGTTTACGTCCAGTATGGACGGAGGTAAGAGCAGGAATGTTTGGGAAAGGAAGAAGAATCACTGGTGAACAATAGGGAAGAAGGAAGTTTAACCGCCAGGTTACTTCCATCTGTGACACAATTGACAAACTTATTCAAACTGAATACACAAACGATTGTATGTACGCGATAAATTAAAAAAACAATTTTTTGATCCCATCAGAGTTTTTGTGTTATTCAAACAGTTCTTGGTTTATTCTTCTGAACTCAGTTATTATTATTGAATTGTCTTTAATGCGTAGTTTCGGCTCGTCGTAAAGTAGGAATGCACATACGTATATAAAGGATATGGTTAATGTATGACGAATAAATGCGTCTCTTACGCTACGCAGTCTAAAATCTCTACCAGTCTTCCTCTATTCGCTTTCCGAACCTCTTCCAAGTCGCCTCCATAACTAACACTAAGCATTGCATTCTGCTCAACCATTTACATCAGAAAGTCTTTAGGTAACAGTCCCTGAAACAACACATTAGTTGCTTAAGCAAACCTTCGTCACTTTTAAATATTCTCATGATGTCCAGGCGTTTTAATTTCCTCAGGTTGCACACCTGGAAGCTTTAAGGAGTCGTGCATCCTGTTCTATAACTTCCATGATCCCAAAACTCGGACGTCAATTTCCAGATGAGTCATTAATGGGCTCAATAGCAAAGAATTTATCACGTACGTCCGTCTATCTGACGGATGTACTTACTGTACTTCCCCTTGAAACCCACAGAACAAATTACATACATAAAACTTGGCTAACCTTTATGGGGACTTATAATTGGGGGATAGCACTTATAACATGGGGATGAAACACTCGAAAACGAAGGAATCCCATTCTCTCTTGTCCCCCACAATAATGGGTACCAGTTCTAATAACCACTTTGATTTTAATCATGATCCTTCGTGTTTATCTTAAATTCCACCAACGGCTATTTTGTCAACGTTTCTTCCGCTTCCGGCAACCTTACAATCTGGGTAACTCAATGCCAAGAGAGAAACATCCTGTTACATCCAGAAAAAGCCATTCACTACTATTCTCTCTCAAGTAACTGGAAGTCACACAATGCTTTCTTAATGGATTTGGATGAAATAAATCCTTATTGGCAACCTTACTCTACAACGATGTTCAAAATAACGCTGAAGTAAGACGCCACAACAAAGATGTAATTGATTTAATGTAGCTTTAATTTCCACTATAATTGTGTCTCTAGATTCACATTAAAGCTATACGATTTACAATTACTTTTTCTAATGGTAAATGTTCCCAGTAACATCTCTACGTACGTCATGTAATGCTTCATGGTTTCTCAAATAACTATACGTGTGCAACATTTTAACTTTAATACATTATTCAATACAATATTCATTTCAAAATTAATCACAGGTTAACACAACCATTGCAATATTAAAATATTGTTGCTCGCACTTTGTATGTTCTGTGAGCGAGAACGTTGAGGTGCTTTACGAGAGGAATTTTGTCGCGTTATGTTTTGTAGTTTATTAT
The DNA here is from genome assembly GCA_034696565.1 of Isotomurus graminis. Classification (NCBI taxonomy): domain Eukaryota; kingdom Metazoa; phylum Arthropoda; class Collembola; order Entomobryomorpha; family Isotomidae; genus Isotomurus; species Isotomurus graminis. The sequence goes on from JAQGAB010000147.1 coordinate 15,429, forward strand.
AAAAAATCAGGCTTGGTTTTGGCGGTGCAAAAATGTCCCTAGAGATTAGTGGTAGTGATTTCCAGCGATTGGTAACAAACACAATTCTTGAAACAATTTTACCTTTCACTAATAATTTAAAGTTTCACACATCATCTTAAGTCACAGCTAAAGGTTACTTCTTATTTTTTATTGGTTGTAACTTTATACATCAACCTCAATAGCAATTTCATCCCTTCATCCAATATAAGCTAATTGCACAAGTTCATAACAATTCTTATCATCCACCGTGTCGTAATAGCTAAAGTATTGCAGTATTTAAAAATTTCCTGTATAAATACCGACAGTATATAATTTAATTTTCTTGCAAGCACATTAAATAATACTTTTAGTTCTATAGTACTTGTAAGGCAAATGATGTATCTGCAACGATTGCATCTTTCGAACGTCATAATTCCGAAGGCTGATAACATTGCACAGCAATAAATAAAAAATAGTATCTGAACTTTTCCAGCTAACTTAAGTGCAACAAACTCAGAATTTTTATTCATTCTCTTGCTTTCTTCACTCGATATGTTTCTGTTTCTCTCCACGTACCTCGCAGAGTTGAAATATTTAACAAATTGACCATGTATTCCTGAGGAAATGAAATGCTTTAAGTCTGAGACAACAGGAGTATCTTCCCCTAAATCCCAGAAATGCCACATTCTGCTCCTTCGCATAATTTCTTCGCTTGAGAGAACAAATTTGAGATGTGGGAATCGCTTAGTGAGATACTCGGATTCCAAAATTATGTTTGACGCCAAGTCAGTATACACGGATGTTCCGCATTGTGTTATTATTCGTTCCACAGATTTAGCTACACTAATGGTTTTGTCATTTTCTTGCTCAGAAGGATAGCGTATATGCCATGGGACGATTAGGTTAAATAATACAGAGTCTGATCTTGTCACTTTTGGGAAAAAAGGTTTTAAATGATCAATGATATATTTAGTGCTTCGATTGTTTTTTAACCATGCAAGTGCATTATCATCATTTTTATCAAATGCACCGCTTATTCTCCGAAGCGCTTCGCTAATTAATGCATCTTCAATGTGAAAATCTACTCCCTGATGACCATTAAACCGCTGTGATGTTTTATATATATCAATTCTAGTCCCATACAAAAACGTTGTTTCCAACTCTCTCGATGTTCGTGGAGTATACAGCTCAAAATCCTTACCAGAATCAAATATTCTCTGCTCAAATTTTTGAAAATAATTAGTAGCTTTGCTAAAGAGATCCTTTTCGTCAAATGGAATAAAAATTCTGGCCCATAAAAACTCATTGTATATTGTTTCCTGAGAATATTTCATTAACGTAAGTTCAGAAAATTTGGATACACTTTGGGACGGAAATGGAGTAGTCAGCCCGGTGACAAGTAAGCTCGTATATAAATTCGTGAACAAACCCGCCGCCAGAAACCACGTGCCTAGAAACAATCTTAAAGCTATGGTTTTGGAGATCTCAATTGGCATTCGGCAAGAATCATCTGTGATCGTTGCCAATATGAAAAATGCAGCTGAGAAACATCTGTAGTTTTTAAAGTGGTAGTTCACATACACACGCAGGATTAAAAATAAACTGAAGGCCGTCCCAAGCAATGCTACCCATAATTCCCATTGGAAAGGGGAAATGAAAAATTGCAATGAAAATTTGGGTTTTTGGTAACATGTTAGAAATGTGTATCCCTCGAGACTCAACAACACCTTTGGGTGATGTTCATTAAATTCAAGTAGGTAATCATGCAGCTCAGAAAGGCTCATTGTGACGTATCTCGACCATAGTCGTTTTTCCTGCTCGTTTTTTGGTTTAGATTTATCGTAACTTACAAACTTGATTCCATATGCAACAGTGATATTTCTTTTTTGAGCAAATAGGCCTAACATTAAAGTTTCTGCTGCACGTTTAGATTCAGAGGTTCCTCGGATGTGTTTGTTTGGAATGAAAAAAGCTTGGTTAGCGGGATGAACGTTATTAAGCACAAAATTTAAATATTTGCTGTTAGAACAAAACTGAACCAATTCTTCATCAAAGAGTTGCAATGCCCACAGATTGTGATTTAAACTCTTTGTGTATTTTGAAAATTCCTTAAACGAGGTTTGTACTGACTTGCTAATGGGAGTCAACAACTGTTTGTTTACCGAACAAGTGGAACACAAATAGTACGATCGACTCATATTGAATTGTTTGGGATCTTTATAATATGTTTCTTGCGTATCTTCATAGAAACGCAAGGCAATCTTGTGAAATACGGGAGAAGGATGTCTTTCGAACCAAGTTTTCTCAAACTCAGTCTCATTGTCCTGAGTGTACAATATCAGAAACGCATTTGGAGCCATAATGATCCTGCCGCCCATGTTCGCATCCCTCAGAATGCATTTATTTGCATTATGGAAAGTGTGTTGAAACAACTTAGGAGCATTCCTGTCAAACGTTTCTTTCTTGAATCGGTTTCCGAAAAACATAATAATGTAAACACATGCTGACAATTTTGCTTTAAGAACCGGTATCGAAACTGCTTTGCACCACTTATTCGACCTATTCAGTAACAGTTTACCTTCATTATTGAGAGTCAATTTAAATGTCCAACTTGAAAACGAACGAGGAGATATGGGACCTTGGAGGTCCAGCGAGTCTTCATATAGATGGACATGACAATCCTGAATTTCGTTGATCGTATCAAGTACTTCGCGTTGCAGAGGATTTGAGGACTCAAAATTGCCTCCGAAAGATCGTTGTAATATCCCGGAGAACGCAGCTATAATAAACGTAAAATGCATACTTGAAAATGCAAATGTGGTCTCTTTCAAATGTCTAGCGACAAAGAGTTTAACAGAATCTGCTGCTGCTAAAACGTATATCTTCCACGAACACGTTTTACATCCTGTTTCAAATACAAGCTAGTGGGAGAGGAAAATTGATTTATAATCGCAAACTATTATAGTCAACTTGTCAAACGTAGTTTGTTAACTCTGTTGCAAGTCTTTAAAATGATTAAAAAGAAACTCAGATTTAAGCCAGAAATTAGTATTAACTACTTCGATAAAAATGATGACGGTTGAGTTTGTTATAATAAGGTGAAAGGACCACGAAAAGTCAATTCATGTCGTTGAATATTCGAATGCAGATGTAACAGGCTGGAAGTAACAATTTTCACTGTTTGTTTTTACACAATCTCCATTCTAAAGAGTACGACGATGGTGATTTTAAAGCATTAATGAAAGCCTTAAAGGTGTCAATATGGTAAATTAACTGACAGTAAATTTTGTCAGTTTTCTAAAAATGTTTTTGGATAAATCCAAATCTTAACCATCTCCGAGACAAAGGGCTTGAAAATGTCTAGCGAAGAGTAGAACAGAATCTGCTGGCGCTAAAAGAGTGTCTTTTATCCAACACTAGTCTTGCAAATCCTGATAAGTTCAGACTGGTATGAAAGGAAAATCAATTTTCGATCGAAAGTTATCATAACCAACTCTTGTATGACAAATTATTTTAATTCGTTGCTGAGCTCGCTCGAGGAAACCCGAATAAATTATTCAGTAGCTGAAGTTGTGCTTGTGCAAACAATGACTAAGTTTAATAAGATGTGGCGATGTATACAAGCTGCCAGAATTACATATACGAGTTCTGGAACTCGATAAATACCCTGGTGCCTGTGTATACCTCCCCTGACACTAATTTCTATCTGACTAGCACCGACGTAATAATGACTTTTCAATACCTTTTTTGGATCGTTTATCCTGGGTATCCAACTCTTCCTGGTCGTATCATTGGTCTAACTATCATGCAGAAATAGATTTACACCTACACGACACCTTTAGTTGTAGATTTGAATTAGAATAGTTCAGGCATTTCCAGGAATCAATGACTTGTAAACCATTAAAATAAATGTATAGTTTGGTAAAATTCTACACAATGCGCTGCTCATCTCCACGCACAGAAGATTCGAATAATAACTTCTTGATGACTTAGCCTAGTGAGGGCAAATGTAATTCTTCATGACATGTGAAACAGCTAAGAGAAGACGCGCCCGTCCTAAGAAGGATTGTACCTATACCATTGGGAAATTGAGTGGCTGGCCTGGAATTACTCCAAACTAGGAAGATTGCTTTAAATTTACAGTATGAAAAATAACCAAAGTATTATAATTTAAAAAGGTTTAGCTCAAATTTTCGAAATGATTTAATACTCTTATGATTTTGTCCCTAGTAAGTTTGTACACATGCTTAGATTAATAAGTGGGAAGATTATGTGTGTTCTTTCTATCAACTGGCAATGAATATTTTATAACTTAATTTCTAATTCACAGCAACCGTTTCAGTCAAGCTTTGAACCGGTATAATATACATAATGGTTAATGTTCCTTTAATTTGCTCCTTGAAACTGCTCAATTAATGCTAATGGTTAATTGTAAAGCCGTTAATTTGAGTTCAATTGCGACATTTTTAACGCTACCTGATTAAAACTCGACGAAGTATTTTTATTAAAGCCCACTGGTCATACCAGCGTGCCATTCATTGGAGTAATATGTGGTTTTATTCCAGTTACAAAAACGGTACACATAAAGGGATAAATCTGTCAAAGGTAACATTTTCAGAAAACAGTTATTTAAAATCTTGTACAAAAAAACAGGCGTAGAAAGTTAGACATGGTTGAAAATGTTTATTCGGCTAAGCTTACTATTCGTGTTACAATACAGTTAGCCTTTTTCAGACTAGAAGCTCAAGTACTTGTGTAACATCAGTAAAGTATTTAACAACACGTTGGTCAAAATATTTACTATTTGATCAGCAAGACCGAACAGAATTTTGAAGTATGTAAAACTGTTAAACTTTATTCATAGAGATCCTCAGCATTGGGTGGAGTGAACTTCAAGTTATTGTGTAATCAGCAGACGTTTTACATTAAAAAATTCATATTTACTTTTTGTAAAGGGTTGCGCTCTAGTACACCTTTTTAGTTCGTACAAACAACAATCATTTGTAACAATATAAATCTAAACTGCGCAATAAAGAACATTGCCGATCTAAGCGTCTTGTAATGGGCCTTTTTTGTACTGGTTATTTTTAGCACAGGCCGGATTTCTGAGACTTTCATGAATTGTAGAACCAAAAGTGTAGTCTCTAATTAAATCATTGCTGAAGATCCGGCATATACTTAAACAGAACGATTTAAAGTGTAGTTTTATCAACGAATATGCACAATATCATCTGACTTTTAATTAATAATAATGTAACTAAGGTCACACTTTGAACCATATCACTAATCACGCATAGCTCAATGATGATCGTCTGTGTTGTATCAAGTCCTCTCGTGTGTTTTCAACCTGATTTGTAGATGCCTTCTAACAAGCGGTATTGTTGCTTTCCAAAAGGTCAAACAAGAATTAAAAATGGATCGAGAGGTAAATAGATTTCGGGCCGGAAAAGAAGGTGTATTACGATCTATTATGAAAGAAGCGTATACACCTTTATAGAAGGTGTATACGGTGTATTACGTATAGATTGGTCATTTGCAACTTTTTAAATGCTAAAAAAACTTTAAGTCTTTAAATATTTTAAGTTATTAAATCTCAGAAGGGACCACAAAAATGTAGTTTATGATTCGAAGGTCTTCTTAAAAGGATGGTTCGGATAAGAACTTCTTTGTTTATTCTTATTAAGTACACCTAGGAGCATTATAAAATGTAAGGGTTGGAGGATTTTCAAATTCAGGATTCAGGGAATTCAAAATTTTTCAGGAAAATTAATTTTATGATGTTCGGTAGTATTGGTAGAATAGGGAGACAGGTGAACTTCAGGAATTTATTTTAACTTGAAGCTGGTTATTTTAGTGCTTTATGTGTATTAATTATGAAAGCGGAATGGTTTCAGTAGTTTTTAGAATTTTTTGGGAGATGTATTATTTTTCTGAATAGATTTACACAGTTGTGAATTCGCCCAAAAATTGCATCAAAACTTGCATTCAACTAATTCCATTATGGAAATGTAGGGTACCGGGATTTTCTGAGAAAAATTAATTCTCGCGATATATTTCATAATGGAAATTATTATAACTGACTTCGATAATACTAATGACGTTTGATTTGGATTTACTGAGGTGAAAGAAAACTCAATTTAGGTCGAGGAATATCCAAATGCAGAAGTGTCAGGCTGGCAGCAAAAACGTTCACTGATTATATTCTTGTAATTTTTAGATAAAAATATTCAACGCAAAGTATTCAGATATTTAAAAAGCATTGTGCCGTTGTTTGTTTTAACACAATCTCCATACCAAAAACCTGCCAAAAAAATACGACATTGTTGATTCTAAATTTGAAATAAATAAATTTTGATGCATCCAAATCCTAACCACCTCCTTCAAATCCAGGAGATGCTTCCTTGGAATATAAAAGGCCTGATTAGCGGAATGAATTTTAGTTAGCACAAAATTTAAATGGTTTTGGTTGGAGAAAAACCTAAATATATCGTTTTCAGGAAGGTCCAATGTCCACAATTTGTGATTTTGAATTTTTGTCAACTCTGGGAACTGCGGAATGGACAGTTTCACTGATTTTTGTATCGGAAATAACAGCTGATGTTCCATTGAACAAGATAAACTGTTGGTGTAAGTATTCAATCCATACGATTTATACAATCTTAAGCTTTGATGCTCCCTTGATGCTCGCTTATTCCGTCATGTTTACTTAATGATAAGGTGCCCTATTACTTTCTTGATCTTAAGTACTGAGAACTCACTTGTTACTTTGGAGTTGGCAGTTCATGTGCCATGAACTAATAAAGACACTTTTTTTACTACTGTTACACCCAGATCATATTCACTTACATGAACACAAAACATTCGATCGGATGCAACTGAATTGTGCACAATTGCCATCCAAATCAGCGTCCCTATGTTTGTTTCCTTTGTTTTCATACAAACGTAAAACAATTCTATGAAATATGTGCGGATAAGGATATCTTTTAAACCAAGTGCTCTCAAAATCACTTTCATTAGAAAGAACTGTATATTCTATTTATACGTATCATTAGTTTAAGAAGTGAACTCTTAGACACTACTCAATAGCTGGCTTAACTACAACTGGAAACAGAATGGAACTCTAAAACTTAGTTAGCAATTACCATATTATGATTTATTACGATTGTAAGAACTTCGGTTAAATCAATCAAGAATAAAAACTTACCATACCAAAATCACTTTCATTGTCCTGGCTGTACAACAACACAAAAGCTGTTGCTAACACCTGAGTTTGACCAGCTCCAGGTTTGTCATTAGCATTTCCTAATACTTTCTAAAACAACCCAGGAAATTTGTTTTTGTACGTTTCTTCTTTGAATCTGTCTCCAAGGAACAGAATGATAATCAGACAGGGAGATATTTATGCCTGCACGATAGGTATTGACATGTTTTCGCACCATTGTTCGAACTCTTGTTTGAGAATCAAATTCTCTTTATAATTGTAACCTAATGTAATTTTCTAACTAGAAAAGGACAGCGGAGATATTGGACCAGGTAGGTCCAACGAGTTTTCATACATGTGGACATGGCAGTCCTGAATTGCGTTGATAGTAGCAAGCACCTCACGCTGCAGAGGAGATGCAGACCACAAACTGGCCCCTAAAGAGCTTTTGATTAAAATACAGCAAGTTGTAATAATAATGGGATGCATGATTATGAAATACAAGTGATTCCTTACAGTAAAAATGTAGAGCAATGAGTACAGCTTGAAATTATACTGCTTTAAGTTATTTCAGCAAATGTTGCAAGCCATTTTGAATCCAATAAAGAAGCTTTCGATTTTTCATACATAATTAGTATAACAATTCTGATTAATTCATAACGACGGGAAAGTTTAACTTGTGTAAAACCTAATTTAGCAACAAGGAATAATAGTGCAAATTAGGTTGAATTATTTATTTGTTTCACATATACTGCAAATAAGACCACAATTGGCAAACCTATGTTGTATTTCCCATGCTCTTATTTCGAGACAAAAGCCCTTTTATTATCTACTTGGTTTGACACATGGACGAAGCGAGAAATGTTTGCATCCAAGATTACATGACTACCTTAGATCTAAGGTTGGCTAGTAATCTTGTTGTGAATTATATGAGCGACCTATATAATTAGTGCTTAAGCGTTTAATGGGAACGGGAAATAACTAACTAAAAGGACATTTGGTTCGTAAATTATTTAATGGTTGAATCAATATGTTAGGCAGATAGACAGACAGCCTCTGTGAATAAAAATTTATAGTCAAAGCCTATACTGTTTTACTTTTATTCTTCGGATTAGTTCGTTTCTAAATAAAATCTTCTTTCTAGAGCGAGACACACATTTCGCTTCTGCTTGACTAAATGACTCTCTTCTTGAGACTAGAGAGACTACAAAATTTACCTGCCTCACATAAATTGAAATCTCATTCATTATAATTAATGACATACTAGTTTAGTTAATTCAATATCGGGACTGATGAAATGTAAAATGCACGATCCGGAACAACTTAGCAAAGTTATTGTTCGTTGCATTTAGGGTATTCATAGTTGGCTTTGTAAACGTGGTAACCTTCGTGAGCTTCCCATCTGTAGTAAACTTACTTGGTTTGCTAGGAAACTTACTACGCTTGCTAACAAACCCGTCGATTTTCAGCCATTTTCATTCTTACAAAACTTACTAAACTTACTACAGTCAAACCCTTGTATGATCCTAGTAACTTTCTTTCTAAATCTCTACTGAGAACTCCAGCAAAGCGAAAACAACAGGTAATTTCTCATTACAACTCAACTAATTAATATCAAATGAATTAACGATTCAATTCTCACAGAAAAAAAGTGAAAAGATGGCCCCCACGCGAAAAAATCAAGATGTGGATACTGCTCAGCGCTCACGAAGAACTCCTCACTGGAGTATTTATGATGTTGAAGCAGTTTGGCACACAGATGCAATGGATAAGATAAGATCAACATACAAGTAAGAAAATGTTCATAGAGGAGTGCTCATAATGATGTTAAAGGAACTTAAATTCAATCAACTGTTGGAAATTTCCGTAGGTCGGTTTTAGACGTAGACTTGTTCGCAGGAATGTTGGCAGAAAAACATTTACTTGGAGGTCGAGTTGGTCCCACTATATCATGCTTTGTTGCTGATCAGTTTTCCAGACTTCGTAGAGGAGATCGGTTTTGGTACGAGGGAGACATTTACATGCAGCGATCTAGTAGCCGTAAGTCAATACGGGTACATGTAACATTACTAATTACTCACTCTACCTGCTACATTTGAATTAGAGCAACTCAAAGAAATAAGAGGAACCACTTTAGCCCGAATTATTTGTGACAGTGGGGAAGGGGTGACATCAATCGCTCTACGGCCAATGCTGGTTCCCTCAAAGTCCAATCCTCTTGTCGAATGCTCAGATGTTCCAAAAGTCAGTTTCAGTTTGTGGAAAGAAAAGAATTTTAATTCCTCCTACTCCGAACAGCCAAAGGAAAAGAGTAAAAGGATTGATGATTTCATGCACGACCTAAGTCAAGAAGAATGGATTGATTCGTACGAAGAATATTCCGAACATCGGAGTCCATCTAACCACACCCACCATTCCCCATCGGAGGCAAGAATCATTGATCTCATCACCCAAAAGGAATGTGAAATGCAAATGATTGTCTATAATTTAGTTTAGAATGGACTTGTGATCTTGGCATAAAGCAAATTGTAAGTATTATTAGGGTGATTATAAGATTTTTTAAGCTTTTATAATACTTTAAAATCAAAAAGATCGTTACGACGGCTTGCGAGTGACTGTACATATATTTATATTAATACTTAGAAGTAAAGTTTGTTCTTTTGTGTGTCCACTTGAAGAAATAGTTTGTTATGGAGTTTACGAAACATAATAAGCTTGAAAGGTTATATCTATCGGGCGTTTGTTTGTTTGTTTATTCTACTAAAATAGAATCTGTTAATTCCTCAACTAAACCAGCTTTTTGGGATGTTCGAGGCATCGTACAGCCGAATAATTACAGTAAATTTTTATCTAAAACCGGAAAATTGAAGTAGGGAAAACTGCTAGCTTTACTTTACGGATAGAAACAAATAGGTCGTTAACGATTCCTTTTGGCATCGTAGTAAACATGGGAAGTTTGCTAAGATACCACAGTTACAAAGCCAACTATGAATACCCTCATTATTAAATTAAACAGAAAATCAATCAAAGTACCAATAATTAATAGGTGTCTAGTAAAATTCTCAAAATTTCGGGCACAAACAACCTTTTTGACTCTTCTGCATTTTAGCGAACTATACGTAAGAAGTTCTAAAATGTTACATTTATTTTTAGAACTTGCAATTGAAATACAAGCCTATTTTTTAGGCCTAATTGCCTATTTTTTACATATTTGGGTAAACAATACAGGTTTCCAAAATACTTAATTCATAAACCTGAAAACATACAATTTTAGCACTGAATTATTCAGTTTCTAGAGCAACTCATTTTTCCTAACAAACCTTTAAACCAGTTATACATAAAAATACATAGAATTCTACAGTAGAGTAAAATTGTGATTCTAGTTTGAATCGAAAGTAAACTGTTTGTATAAGTGTATTTGATTCAATTGTCGCAATAGATTTAATTTGTAACCGGTGCAAATACTATTTAGAGTTATACACAAAGCATTGACCTGTCATTTAATTCTCCCAGAAACATGGATTACACTTATTCGGGAGCAGCTTCAAAAGGGTCAATTCCAGGACGAATTGAAATATAAGACCCGAAACATTGTATATTTAAATAAGTACTGTAGTTATATCACGCAAAAGGAGGTAACCTCGTACCGACTCTTAGCAGGGTTTTGTGCCTAATCATCCGAAAACAGTTGATTAATTATTTCATTCCTTGTTAATGGATTAAATTAGGTGAATCTAAACTCTCACACCGAGTTCAATACTATCCCAAATGTGGGGTAGTTCATTAAGCAGCCACGAATTGCATATTCGGCAGCCATCCACCAAGAATAGTACCTTTGGCAGCTATCCTCCATCCTTTTAGGAGCCATCCTCCATCCAAGCATCCATTTATCAGCTACGAAAGTTGTAGGTCAAGAATTCAAACGTTAAATAAAAACGCACTAAAAAATGAAATGAATGAGTTTCGAAAAAAAATCTTTGTAAATAAATCGATTATTCTCGAATATACAATAATTTCACTGATGAGTATTGACTTTTCAGCAAAACTAAAAACATCTGGTTACACGAAAAACTTGCGTGAGACTAAATAAGGGACAAAACCAGAAACCTTTTGAAATCTCTGGCTCCATTTGAATTCTTCAGCGACGCATGTCAATGTATTGCTTATTTAATTATAGACCCCTTATTTAGTAGTACAATATATTACTTTAACTTATTTACTCTCCTAGTCTTAAGTCAGAACTTAATATAAGCCAACTTCGGTGTATTCAAGTGGTTCTATCTGTTGCTATGTCTGTGTAATTATAATACGTACTTCTAGTTCTACTTCGGCGATGCAAATTAGATGGATCAATCAGGTACCCTAACTTTAGAATAATATTACACAGAAGCTTTCACTTGTTTATACGACCATTCCAGCACATATCGCCAGCACTTACGCGTGCGTTACTCAAATATTACAATAAAATCAAGGAAAAGAAAAAACCACAGAATCCAGAAATTGATCGGTAATGTAACACATTGGGTACTTAAAGATAATGCTTGCATGTTAGTGACCAATTGAAAGTATGGAGTACAGCTTAAAATCTAAATTTAAAAATTCTTGAGATTATGCCGCGAAAAACGACAAGCTTAACTTACATCTGTCGCATTTCTTCGTTTTTTCTTTTACAGTATAATACTTTTGTAAATTTAAACACAATTGCTTTTCCCATTTGGCTCCTAGTTATAATGAAACTGTGCTTATTTTAACTATTTGATTCCATAGTCGGCACCAGAAAAGTACCCCACAGTGTTTTGGTTGTTCCTTGGAAAACCCTCTCCTCATTAGTAGTGGGGCTATCGCTTGACAACATTCTTTTTCACTCTGCAACGATATTCACAAATAACGTTGAAGTAAGGCTCCTCCACGAGGATGTTATTGACATAATGTATATCATTTAATATTAAATTATAGAATTTAAACTATTATGATGTTTCTAGCTGTATGATTTACATTAACTGTCTTAAAGGATAAATATCCCAAGAAACACCTCCATGTGCATCATGTATTGTTTCATTATTTCCTAATGGACTATTCGTTTGCAACAAAATTTTAACTTTCATGGATAATTCAATACAACATTTATTTCATAATTTATCATGGGTTAACACAATAATTACAATTTTAAAATATTATTGCTGGTACGTAATATGTTTTATAACAGAGAATGTAAATGTGCTCTGACGGGGGAATGATATTCAAGTTAAGGTATGTATTTTTTTTAAATCCAGGTTATCCCTTTTATGGCGGTTTAAAAATGTTCCTCCAGTGCTTAGTTTTTCAATTTGGGTTCCAACGAGTGGAAACTATCAAACATAATTCTCGGAACAATTTCTTTTCGTTTTTCTAATAAAATAAAGTTTCACACCATATCTCTAATTTTCGCTATAAGTTAATTCACATTTTTGTAGCTTTTAAACTTGTAAATCAAGCTCAATAGATTGTTCATATTATTCCGTAGCGTTTGTAATTCACTAGGTGTTCAACTTATCCCTTCATTCAACATAAAAAAGCTGATAGCAAAAGTTCATAAGAATTCTTTCCATGCACCGCGCCGTATTAGCTATGGTATTGAAGTAGTTAAGTATTACTTGCATAAGTGCCGACAGTATATAATATAATTTCCTTGAAAATACATTAACTGCTACTTGTAGTTCTATAGTGTGTGATAGGCAAATGATGTATCTGCTAGGGTCGCATCTTTCGAATACCATAAAGCACACGCTTGTTATCATTGCAGAGCAATAAATATAAAATAGTATCATAACTTTGCCAGCTAACTTAAGTGCAACAAACTCAGAACGATTATTAATTCTCTTGATTTCTTCAATCGACATGTTTCTGTTTCTTTCAACGTACCTAGCAGAGTTGAAATATTTTACTGTTTGGCTATATATTCCAGTGGAAATAAATTGCTTGATGTCTGAGACGACAGAAGTATCTTCTCCCAAATCTCGGAAGTGCCACACCCTGCTGATTCGCATAGTTTCTTCGCTGGAGAGAAAAAACTTGAGATGCGGAAATCGCTTAGAGAGATACTTGGATTCCAAAATTATGTTTGATGCCAAGTCAGTGTACACTGATGTTCCACATTTAGTGATTATTAGTTCCACAGATTTAGCAACACTAATGGTTTTGTCATTTTCTTTCTCAGAAGGAGAGCGTATATGCCATGGGACGATTAGGTTAAATAATACAGAGTCTGATCTTGTCACATTTGGAAAAAATGGTTTTAAATAATCAGTGATATATTTAGCGCTTCGATTATTTTTTAACCACTTATCTGCATTATAAGCACTTCTGTCATATGCACCACTTATTTTTTTAAACGCTTCGCTAATTAGTGCATTTCCAATATGACCAACATAACGATTTACCATTCCAACTATTTCAATTTTTGTCTCATACATAAACGTTATTTCCAACTCTCTCAATGTTCCTGGAGTATACAGCTTAAAATCCTCAGCAGAATCAAATTTTCTCTGCTCAAATTTTCTGCTCAAACGAAAGTAATCGGCAAATCTGCTAAAAAAATCCCCCTTGTACATTGGAATAAAAAGTCTGGCCCATAAAAACTCATTGTATATTGTTTCTTGAGAATATTTCATAGACGTAAGTTCAGAAAATTTGGATACACTTTGGGACGGAAATGGAGAAGTAAGTCCGGTGACAAGTAAGCTTGTATATAAATTCGTGAACAAACCCGCTGCCAGAAACCACATAACTAAAAAGAACCTTAACGCCGTAGTTTTGGAGATCTCAATTGGCATTCCGCAAGAATCATCTGTGATCGTAGCTAATATGAAAAATGCAGGTGAGAAACTTCTGTACTTACTAAAGTAGTAGTTCACATAAACACGCAAGATTAAAATTAAAATAAACGCCGTCCCAAGCAATGCTACCCATAATTCCCATTGGAAAGGAGAAATGAAAAATTGCAACGAAAATTTGGGTTTTCGGTAACATGTTAGAAACGAGTACCCCTCGACACTCAATAATACCCTCGGGTGATGTTCAATAAATTCAAGCATAAAATTATGCAGCTCAGATAGGCTCATTATGACGTATCTCGACCATAATCGTTTTTTCGGTGTGTTTATTGGTCTCATTTGATCGTAACTTTTAAACTTGATTCCATATGCAACAGTGACATTTCGTTTTTGGGCGATTAGGCTTAGCATTAAAGTTTCTGCTGCACGTGTAGATTCACAGGTTCCTCGGATATGTTTCTTTGGAATAAAAAAACCTTGGTTAGCGGGATGAACGTTATTAAGCACAAAATTTAAATATTTTCGGTTAGAACAAAAGTGAACAAATTCTTCATCAAAAAGTTTCACTGCCCACAGCTTGTGATTTAATTTCCTTGTGTATTTTGAAAACTGCTTAACGGAGGTTTGTATTGATTTGCTCATGGGAATCAACAACTTTTTGTCTAGTGAACAAGTGGAACACAAATAGTACGATCGACTGATGGTTAATTGTTTTGGATCTTTATAATACGATTCCAGCGCATCTAGATTTTTTTCTTCATAATAACGCAAGGCAATCTTATGAAATCGGTAGGAGTAAGGATGTCGTTCGAACCAAGCTTTTTCAAACTCAGTCTCATTGTCCTGAGTGTACAATATCAAAAACGCTTTGGCACCCATTATGATCGTACCGTCCATATTCCTATCCTTCAGAATGCATTTATTTGCATTTCGAAAAGCCCGTGGAAACAAACTTGGACCATTTCTGTCATACGTTTGTTTCTTGAATCGGTTTCCTAAAAACATAATGATGTATACACATGCAGATAATCTTGCCTTGAAAACCGGTATCGAAACGGCTTCGCACCACGCATCCGACCCATTCAGTAGCAGTTTACCTCCAGCAATCTCAGTCAATGTAAGTTTCCAACTTGAGAATGAACGGGGAAAAATGGGACCGTTGAGGACCAGCGAGTCTTCATATAGATGGACATGACAATCCTGAATTTCGTTGATTGTATCAAGAACTTCGCGTTCCAGAGAAGTTAAGTATTCAAAACTGCCTCCCAAAGATCGAGGTAATATCCCAGCGCACGCAGCAACAAAAAAAGTAAAATGCATACTTGGAAATGCAGATAATATGTTCTCTTACAAATGTCCAGCGATTGTTAGTATACCAGAATCTGCTGCTGCTAAAAGGTATATCATCCACCAACAGGTCTTGCAACCCGTTATAAATTCAAGCTAGTACGACAGGAACGATTTATCGATTTTCGATCGAAAGTCAGCATAATCAACTTGAAAATGACAGGTTATTTCAATTGGTGCATAAGCTCGCTCCAGAAAACCCAACCAAATTATTCAGTAGCTGAAGTTGTGCTCGTGCAAATAATGACTAATTAATAAGATGTGGCCATGTAAATGCGGCTGCAGTATTATATAGGCGAACACTGAAGCCATATAGAAACCCGCCGGTCTCTGTCTCGCTTCCATATAATACCACTAACAACTAACTTTCAGCGACTAGCACTGACATAATTAAGATTTCAATACCTTGTTTGGATCGTCTATCCAGGGTATCCTAGAAGATCTGGTAGTATCACTGGCCTACCCAGCATGCATAAGTTAATTTACACCAACACGAAACCTTAAATGGGAGAAAGTAGATTAGTTCAGAGAAATTCTGGAATCAATTACTTGTAAACCATAAAGATAATAAATAGCTTAGCGGAATTCCACACAATCAACATCCTTGATGATTATAGCCTAGTATGTTTGCGAATCCAAGTTTTACTTTGATTTAGTTGTTAATTTTGCCCCCCACAAGAATCGTCCCAATCCTGCCCCTCCACTTCATTCCAGAAAGACCGCAAGACATTTCGAAGGAAAGTGGGAGCTGCGCTATAACACAGAAAGTGAAACTTCTGGAAATCGTCCCCAGCTTCTTCCATCATGACAACCTCCAGTTCACAGAAGAATGACTGTTTATTCTTTAAACACGATGGAGTTAATCTAAACAGAGACACTTGACACTCATAAATGACTGCACATTCCTCTCCATGTTAAATTTCCACCACAACTACCTCGGCTTGAATGCACAACCTTTTCCTTCACTGACTAAATCTTTCTCTCCTTTTTATTGCGGTGCATTCCGTCCCTGAATATTTATTTCCACCAGTGTAAAGGTTCCATTTACGACCCATTCAATAACCCAGGGGCCAACGATGCATAAAAATACAACCAAACACACATACACATGGCCTTAGTCTATTATGTAGTTCTTAACAAACACCCACACTTAACTATGAAACAATAAGAAAGTATTACAGAGTCAGTAGGTATAGCTCAAATTGTCCGAACGATTGTTGCAAATCTCATTAGTGTCACATTTAGACAATTCAAATTAATAGTATTCAATATTAATATTAAGCAGTATCTAGTGTAATTTTTAACCCTAAGGAATTTCTATAGAGGATTGCTTAAGTTTCGTTTAATTATTTATGTCTGTTGATATGCCCAAAAATATATTATGCAAAAACAGGATTTCAAACGTGTGCAATTAAATATATTCGTTCAAAATTCCCGTTTAAGCGAAAAACAAGTTACACATGCTGCCAAAATATTTTATTCTGTGCTTAATATAATTTACGTTATCAAAGCGTCCAATTTCCAAACTTTTGTGTAAATTGTTTGTGTTGTACGTAAATCTGGGCGACTTAATGTTTCCTAAGATAATTATACAACCTTTGGCAACTTTATTGGAACGTTATTAGACAGACTTGAAGCAGACCAACGAGTGTTTAAGTATTTGAGCGTCTTTCTTAAGACACAGTTTGGAACAGTATTTGACCCTCCGGCACTTCCTGCACTCAATGGCAGCCCCGTCCGCCTTCCCGCAGTACCCCCAGCAATCTGGATTCCTGAGGTGTTTGAAGAGCAACTGAGGTTCGTCAACGTAGAGACCGCGATGGCCGTCGGTCATTGGCATGTAATGCGGGTAGATGAGGGAGAGTCGACACCCGTAGCCAATCTTCTCGTGCGTCTCCTTCCGCTGCGGGTAATTCGACACAAACAACCGCTCCACGTCGCCATTGTCATCTTCCACGAGGAGACTCACCACTGCATTTCCATAAACGACATCCTCAATGACCCTCAGCATCAGAACTCTTCCAACGTACACCGGTGCTTCCATATCTGCAACACAAAGACATTCTTAACGTCTCCAGACATTTCCTCACAACGCTTGGAATGCTAACCTCTGAAGAAAGTTTGCTTAAGACCTTCCAATGAGACCGCAGATGACATTTCAAGGGACTCTGTCGGGTTGGACGGAAGAATCTTCACTCGTTTCTTCTTCAGTCGCGTCCGCGTAATGCTCAGAAGCTGGCGGTGCCTCAGAACCGCTCCATTCCGTCCAGCGACTTCCTCTTTTTCATCTAACGTTTGTTCTGGAAACTCCGCGTCAACACTTTTACCTTGTTTTATCTTCTGGAGGAGTCTGGACAGTCTGCTTGTTTCCAAATACTTTAAAGCATTACGTTTAAACTCCTCAGGGTCGAAAGTACCGTCCAATGAGATTGTTTGAAGGTAAACGTCTTTGGAAGCCTGGAAGTCGACTCCACCGCAGTGCACAGCGTACTAGAGCCATTCATCCGCTTCCTTCAACTCTCCTTGTCCCCTCAAAGCGTCAGTGAGATTCTTAATTCCCTTCAGACTCCCCAAATAACCAGAAAGCTTCCAATATTCCAGCGCTTTCTGGAAATCCTCAGCATTCACGTTGTCATAAATCACTCCAATATTGTTCACGGACTTTTCACAGCCAAATTCAACTGCCGCGCTGTACCACTTGAGGGCCTGTAGGACACAAAAACAAGTCAATAAAGTCACAACGCGGTCAATAAAACGTCTATCTAAACGTCCGTCTAAACCTCATCCTTGTCAATCTTCACACACGTTCCAAACTGATAAGCCATTCCAAGCGAGTGCGCTGCTTTCATGACGCCGACGTTCGGTCCCTGGACTTCCACCTTTGGACCCGCCTTAAAGTCCACGAAGCGTTCTTTGCTCGCGGCTTGAAGGAGGAGGCCATGATCCTTCAAAGGGTTTCTCTCTACGCCCTTCCCTTCCCGCGTCATCATTCCCAAGTTGTACAGACCTTCCGCGTCCCCCATTCTTGCGGCTTCAGCGAAGTACTCCGCGGCCTTTTCGTAGTCCACTGGACAACCTTCCTTTCCCCAATAGCAGCGCTGTCCCAAGTGACACAACAGATATGGCGTTCCCTCCAGCGTCTCGTCGACCGAGTAACCTTTCTCCATGAAGTTGGCGATGTATTCACGCGCGAGGTTGTACCCGTAGTCCATCGTGTTCATCATCTGCTCGTCAGTTCCCTCGCTCATCACAAACTTGTCCACCATCGCTTGGCAGACTTTCACACACAGCGCGGTCGTCTCTGACATGTCGCCGTTTTGAACCGCCAGTCTGTAGAAGAATCTCGCTGCTACGAATTGATTTGTCTTCTGGTACGTTTGTCCGAGTAGGTCGTGACATCTGAACCACGTGGGACGGAGATCCACCGCGCTCATCCAAAGCCTCTTCAATGTGACCAGCCTTCAGCAGCGCCAGTGATCGGTTGGCGTAAAGCATTCCAAGGAGTTCGTCAGGCAATTCCTCTGCGGCGATTCCAGCCGAGTAGTCCGTCGCTGCGTCCCAAAACTGTCCCTTCTTGAACTTCTCTCCCGAACTTCAGACGCGTCGTCCATCAACTCTTTCTGGAGTGAACAAAACTCACTGATTGCGTAAGGGTGGGACGAGGCAGTTAATCTTAAATAAATTTGACACCCTCATCCTTAATGACTCCTCAAATTCCTACCCACGTTAAACTCCTCTCGGGATTCTTATAATTTAATATCCCGCACAACAACTCTTATTCAGCTTCAAAATTTTTCAGAGCTGACTTAATCTTCCTGTCATTTTTATTGCCCTTCGGAGAGTTAAGTGCAAAAAGGGTCCGTGTGTAGGTGACCTACTCAATCCAAGCACAACTACTGTCACTGGTTTATTACCGAGACAATTGCAAGGACAATAATACTTCGAAACACTTAATTCTGTAATGACATTTTGTACAACTAACCACTGCACATTGGATTTAATTTGAAAATCTTTTTGTAGACTTGGGATAGCAGATATAGGATAATATGTTTGGGAGTATCGAGAAACGACATTCGCGACGAGGTTAGATTATTTCACTAGACATAAATAATTCAGTTGATGAAATCTTTTTCAAATATTTAATGTTATAAAAATCGAACAAGAAGATATAAGCTTCTGGAGAATTCATATTATAACAAATATAAGTTTTGGAACAACAGGTTATTATTGCAATACTATTTTATACCGTTTACTTGCAAAAAACATTCGTAATCCTAGAATGTTGCTAACATGTGTTACTGATCCGCGCTGGCTAATTTAATTTTGGGTTCATGAGTTATTGGTATAGTTGTATAAGCACGAACCTTAATGTTTTGTAAAAAATGGGTTCATATGACAAGAGTGAACGACGACGTCGTGATTAGAAATGTTAATTCAAATAATACTTATGGAGAATGGGGACCTTCTTTCTTTATGTTAGCCCGTTAAGACGTTAAAGAAATGCCGACGATAAATATTTGTAAAAGTATACAGTTACACAATCGATCCTCTCTTCATTTCAAAATTACTCTTCAAACTAATTAATATACAATCAGTAGATTTACTTTAGTTTATTGGATCAAACAATAACAAACTTTCTTATGGTTTATGTAAAAGTATTTAGAAAAAGGATTTAAACTATTTTTAAGGGCAAATTTCCATCAGGATACCCCAAAATGTACTTTATGTTACTTAATTCTGTGCCTAGTTTTAATTAACTTGCAACAAAAGTCAATACATGCATAGATACATAATTTATATATTATTTTATATGACCAGAACCCAGCAGAATCAAATGTATGTTATATCATCAATATTACATTTCACGTTAGAACAAAATGCCTCTAATTATTAACTTATTTTCTTTATAACCCTTACAAATATAGAGGACGATATCATTCATTATTTAGTAGCTGTTACTCTATTAATCAAAATCAATACTTTATACAGTTTATTGAGTTGCGTTTTGCACTTCTCTAGCTGCAGGAAAACAATTTGTTGTTTGCAGGAACATTAAATCCATATATTTACATGTTTTCGACGGAGGACACTATTGTTATATTCAATCGTAACCATGTTATAATAACACAATATATTTCACAGCTTAATGGTTTATTATGAATTCAAGAAACCGGTGGTCGTTTCCAAAATTTACAATGCGCAGATTGTCGTAAAACAAGATGACAATTGTAAGTTCCGATTTCGTAACTAGTCGATTTTACTAATATAGGAAAAACACTAAATAAAGGCTACCAATCAATCACTCAGTCATCGTATAAATTCTTGAAGCTGTGTTATGTCAAATAAGATATGTAGGTCATTTAGGTCACATGCTAGTTCCATTGGGTTATGACCTCATCCAACAAGACATTTTTCATCTTACATATCGTTCGAAACATTTCGTTGCCCTGATACATTATGACTTATGACCTTCAGATCAAAAGTTATGACTTGTGGCATGGATCTAGTGAGCGTAACCGCTCAAAACTTACTACTTTTAGTGCCAATCCTTTTAGTGGCCGCGATATGTTAACTATGGGAATGTAATATTTGAATGTGGAAAATGTATGTGTGGCCAACGTATGTTCTAATGTTCGCTTAAAATAATGACCTGTGTTTCTTAATACTAACATCATATTTGGGCAAACGATGTATCCGTTCGGTCTGTTTCGTTCAAGTGCAATAACAAAAGCACTTGCAAACATTGCGGATATATAAATGTAAAATAATATCTCAACTTTGCCCGCTAACTTGAGTGCCACAAATTCAGAGTGATCGTTGGTTTTGGCACTTTTCAATTCCCGGTTTCTCTCAAAGTATCTGGCAGAGTTGAAGTACTTTACAAATTGACCATATATATAAGCAGAAACAAAGTGTTTAAGGTCAGAGACAACAGAAGTAACATCTCCCAAGTCACGAAATTGCCAAATTCTGCTTTTAAGCATAATTTCCTCGCTAGAAAGAAAAAACTTCAGATGCTTGAATCGCGTGGAGAGGTATTCGTGATCCAAAACTACATTAGATCTCAAGTCAACGTAAGCGGAGTGTCCACAGTTTGTGATTATTTGTTGCACATCTTTAGCAATACTAACATTTTTAAATTTCGCTTTCTGAAAAGGATTGCGTATGTGCCAAGGAACAACTAAGTTGAACAGTACAGAATCTGTCCATGTAACGTTTGAGGCAAATGGTTTCAAGTGATAATCCATTTAGTGCTTCGATTGTCAACATTCCATTGGTATACATTCATGTCGCTCTCATCAAAGGCATCATACGTCCTTTTAAAAGCTTCAGTCATCAATGTATTCCCTAAATAAAAATCTGAATCAAGATTCTTAACGTTACGATAAACATCAATATGAGTCTGATTTGCAAAATACTTGTGGTTACCCCAACGCGTTTGACTTCGATGTCGTCGGAAAGGACTTCTATGAATGGTGGGCGGGGTGGTAAAAGAGCGGGGAGTAGGACACAGGTTAACTTTCACCACACAATTTATTACTTAAAATGCACGCCTGCTTGACTCGCGTGCTCAGACTACTCTGTGGCTTATTCTTTCCACTAAAGTTAGCTTAGCCAGATTTGAAGACAATGTCATCTTACTATTCTGAGTATAATCATTGATGACAAGTCACTTTCCAACAAACTGTGATTCCCATTAAACTCGGGAAGTTGCTGCAATACTACTCTTTCCCTAGCATTCTTATTCTTGTGTTGTATATTATTACACAACCCCCTTAAGCAACAAACAATTCCAACTTCCAGTTCAATAGCTGAGCAAGATTCGGGCTGACAGGTGCTTGAGCATGCAAATGCTGGATAGAAACCCTTTTAAACTTTGGGAAATGCAAACTTCATCATTTTCATGTTGACATCGCCAGATGCTCTGATGAGACACAGTTTATATGGCTACCCAGCAGTATTAAGTGCTCTATCGAGTTGTTTGTTTCTTGTGGCATTATCAAGTAATTTATGGTAAATCCCGTATTTTTATTATCGAGCCAGTCAGAGCGAAAAACTAATAGCACACAGACAATAGCGTCTCGAAATGCTTCATTGAATATTTGTTCCAATAGCGCGACTATTGTGAAACATATTTGGAGTTGACAAACAGTTCGAGGCCACATTGCCAAGCGTGACGGAGATAAAATCACTACCGAATGTTATTTTATAGTTTACCTTGGGTAACTATCGGAAATCGGAAATGTTTTCTGTGTTGTGTTTAGAGCAAGAGTAGCGAATGCTTTTGCAGATCGGTTTGTAATTAAGAAAGAAGGGATTAAAGTAGTTCTAATCACTCTTGTGGTTCGTCTGTTTCTAGTGTGACAGGAAATTGATGACAGAACTTCTTCTTCCGTAAAACCTCATCGCAGCCAATTTTAATGACAAGTTTATTCGAACAAGTTTTGACATCTGGTTTTGTGAAGAGAATAGTTAGGGAGGGAATTAAATATTTTTAGCTTCAACTCCACGTATTGCTATGTTGGGCAGCCGTTTCCATAAATAAATGGATGAAAGTAAGTCGGGAACCGCAGGATCATTTGCAACATCTTAGGAGTACAGAGAAAGTGACAAGGTGACTGATGATTCCGAGTCGAGTATAAAATGAGAAAGAATCTGTAGCTAAGAGATTAGAATAAAAAGATAGTGTTCGTTTTACACTGAGGGGTACGCCACAAGGTTCTGTCCTGGGTCCTCTAATATTTTCAATTTATATTAATGACCTCCCTGATGTCATTAAATTTTGCCTGTGTATATTTTTTGCTGATGATTCGCAATTGATTATTTCCGGTTCTCCAAAGAATGTGAAGTCTTTGCTTCTTAAACTAACTGAAGATCTCTGTGTGTATCTCTGTGGAAGATGTAACTACTCCTTAAGGAGATTTCTTGATTTAATACATAATAATAAATAATAGTAATAGTTTGGTGGAAAGTCGGAGAGATTTTTTCATTGAAGGAAAGGCAGTTTAATTGGAGGGAAAAAAGCTGAGGGAGGGCGAGCTTTCGTGTGGCTCGGTGCTGGAGAAGTGGTTTATCATAATATTACTCTTTTTGTGGGAGAGTTATTGTACTCGGAACATATATTATAATGACGATATTGTATGTAATGGGGAGAAATAATTGGTGTGAGGCAGGATTTGCTGCTAAGCTTCTTCGCACGTTTTTGTCTACAAAATGAAAAGAGAAATTACAGGAAAATGCTTTTTAACCTCTACATTTATTTGCCTAATTGAAAAAGTTTAGTAGGAGGAGAGAGAGTGAAGGAAAAGAAAGCATAAGGATAGTAGTGTGGATAATTTTATCGGCTGGATATATTTCCTCGTGTATCAGACTAAGTCATAAGTTAGGGGAGGAAGACTTAGAATATTATTATGAATTTGGGTGCTGGATGGAACTACCGAAATGAATAATCTAGTAACGAAACATTCTTTCAACCTCACCTTATTAGATGAAAAATATGGAATCTAAATGCTTATGTTATTGATTTTCCCTTTCGGGAAACATTACTCCTTAATGGATGTCTTTATGCCACCGTCTC